>CAUYQG010052283.1:0-66602 GCA_963574415.1 Tarsius wallacei
GGCCATGTGCATGTGCTCTTTGAGCTATGGCTGTCACCATGCTTCCTGGCTTTGGCCCCTCCCCCACCTTGGGGAGGTGAATCTTCTCTTTCTCTCTCTAATTTACTTTTAAATAAACTATATTTTCTAATCTAAAAAAAATCATTTTTCTAACATACCCAGATCAAAAGGCAAAATATAAATTATTTTGAGTAAATGTAAAAAAATTTTTAAAAATATTTAAGTAAAGCTGAAATTTTATGTAATTTTTAAACATTTTAATTAAGAATATTTTTATACAAATAAGATATTAAAAATTCTAACATTCAATAGCCATCTGATCATCTTTTTATAAAGTTGTTATCACACTTCACTCATATTTCATCTAGACCTGTAGGTCTACTTATACACATTTTAAAAAACTTTTTAAATTTTAAAGATGTGGGGTACAATTCAGAATTAGGTATACAAGTGATCATCGTGCAGGTAAAGTTTGGGCCTCCCTTTGGTCCCCTCTTCACCTGGTTTGAGATCAGATACCCTTATTGATGTTATGTTCCCCCCTGACCCCCCCACAATGTCTGCTACTGCCAATCCCTTTCTTACTGTATTATGGTAAATGTTCAGGGTGCGCTTATGAGTGAGAACATGTGGTGCTCAGTTTTTTGATTCTGTGATAGATCACTCAGTATGATAGATTCTAAATCCATCCAAGTTGCTGCAAAGTCCCATCTATACAAATTTTTAAGCAAATGAATTGTTCAATATCATAAAGCACTTCTTGCCACTGTGTATGTTGTGCATCTTTGTAAGTATCTTTGAGATTATGAATTAAAATGTTAAAAAAAGAAGTAAGAAAGTGGACTCAGCACCACTGGAAAGCAACACTTTGCTGTGCAGCAATCTGTTGCATTTGTGCTGTGTTTCCTTCTACCTAGGCACTTCTGCTCCTCAATTTTCTCGTCTATCAGACCAGGGTTGTCTCTGATATTGGCAGCACAAATCTCACGGTGCTTGGACTCAGTTGCCCTTTTATTCAAGGATGTAGGGACAGAGGAAGAGAAGCTTTTTCCTGGAGTCTGAACAGCTTGGTCAGGAGAACGGCTGTTAGTTAACAGGTTGCACTATGTGCGAGCCCCAGCCCTCAGGGACAGAGGGGCCCATGTGTCCTTTAATGAGTTTACTTTGCATATGTGTTTGTAATGCTGGGGCCCTTTCTCTAGTCTGCAGGCCCATGGCAGGGTCGCCACTCCGCCAGGACTAAGGGTGGTTCTGGGCAAGTGAGCCATTGAGACCTTTTGAGCAGTAGACTCGGGGCTCTGCAGAATAGAGTTGTACAAAGATAGTAAATGTTAGGCTCATTTGAAAACCTTTGGATTAGGTAGATTATTTAGCCATGTTCCTTGGGAACTTGGGGGTCTATGATGCTATCTCTGTGGGCAGGACAGGCTGAGTGAGAACCAGAGAAATTCCATTTAAAACTTGTAATCAGTTTTATATATTGGACTTTTGCTTATGACTTTACTAGGAAAACAGTTATTTACTTTTAAAAAAGGTGGGAAAAGTGATCTGGTTCAATTACCATCCCACTGCCCCAGCCTCTCATTGTAACTGAGAACCCTGGGTTCCAGAGAAGAACAGTGAGCTGGCCAAGTTGATGTGTGCAAGTTAGCTCCAGGGCCCAGATTGGAAACCAGGTGCCCAGACTCCAAGTGCAGTGTGCATTTCCCAGCCTGTGGAGCCAATCAAAGAAGGAATAAACAGCTTGTTACTGTGTTGATCTTAGAGAGGATTTTTATGGTCTGTTCAGCCTCTTCCCAGAATTGGCCTGGCCCTTGGTGGGCTAGAAGACACTGTGTTCCTGATGAGCCTTTAAGGTTTTGAAGGCCATTGCTGAAACTGAAGATCTCACGCTCGTGCACGCTCTTGGCTGACTTGCCATTTTTCCATTGCTTACGGCGTATGTGGTGAGAAAACAGTAAGCACTGAGTTTGAGCTCTATCCTGCTCCCTCTCCATCCATCTGTGCATCGCTTCCTCTCTACCTTCACTCCCCATTCATTCAAAAACATTCAGTAAGTGGTACTGTGAGCCACTTACCACAGTATACCTGCTTGGCAATGGAGGCTGACTTTGTCTCTCTTTAGTCTATTTCTTTGTCTTTGTTTCCCTATTTCTCATTGTGTCTCTTATCCACTTGTGTGTGTGTGTGTGTGTGTGTGTGTGTTTGCATGTATCTTTTCTATTTTTTGGTCAATGTCCCTCTTCTCTCTCTGTTTCTTCTCCGTCTTTTTTTGGTATATCTTTACTTTCTTCCCTATTTTTGTCTTCTCTTATCTCTGTCTCATTCACTCTGTTTCTTTTTAACTTTTCTCATGTTTCCATCTGGCTTTTGCTTTCTTTTATGTTTCTCTTCTGTCTCTTTCTTGGTCTCTACGTTGCTGTGTCTGTCTCCCAATCTCTCTGACTGTCCTAATAGCATGTTTGCACATTTGTGCACAAAGTGGGGATCTGCAAAGTCCTCTTGAGTTTCTGCTCTTCACCCAAGTCTGCGGGAAGGCACTGAGGCCACCTCATTTGTTAGCAGATTTCAAGATATTTTCTGATGATAATGATTTGGGTGTGCAAACACATTTTGGTCCCACAGAAAAGGAGCTAGGGATCTCACTGGGCTGGTGGATTGGACAAGTAGAGGCCACATTTTTTTTTTTCAGGTTGTAATGAGATTTTCCCTAGTTTTAATATAAGTACAATAGTTTTCTCGAGATGGAGATCTTTAAAGGAATCTTGAAGGGGGTTAAAGCTTATAAAACCTGAGTTTGCTTTTATATTCCTCAGAGTAGAAGTCAGATTAGCAAAACAGTCATTGAACACCTTCTATAGACTGGGCTTTCTAGTAGGGTCCAGAGAAACAGACATGAATCCCAGTCTTTTAGGAACACACAGTCTGGTAGGGAGAGTTTGCTGGGTAATAGTGAGGGTTGTTTACTCGTCTGTTACAACAAAAAGAAGTGTGACATACCAAGAGAATAAGGCATTAGGCCTAGGATAATCAGCGAAAGCTTCATAGAGATGGTGATATCTGATCAGAGTTTTGAAGTACACACAGAAGTTTTCCAGAAAAACTGGAATCCAGAGGTGAGATTGGGGTAGTGTTTCGGGTAAGGGAGGATGGCCATACAGTGATAATAGTCCTCTTTATGAAATCATGCATTTCCTTAAAATTTGGTTCCATCTGCCCTATGCTTACAAGAGGGCTTTATTCATTTAACAGAATTTAATGAACCTCTATTAGGTACTAGGCACTTGTGAGGTATTAAGGATATGGAGATGGGTGACATGGTTGAATTGGAGTCCTCAAGGAATTTACATGGGCGGGGATATAGACAAACTGACAGGTAATTTCTACACAATCCTTTATGTAGTAGGACAGAGGAGGCACCTCACACAGATTGGAAGGGTACCAGTCTTGGAGGAGGTGAAGCCTGAGTTGAGCCTGAAAGGCAGCACAGAGTTGTCTAGAGCCATTGTTCTCAAAGTGTGGTCCTCAAATCAGTAGCGTCAGCATCCCCTGGGAAATTGTGAGACATGAAAATTCTAAAGGCACATCCCATACCTACTGAATCAGAAACTCTGGGTATGAGGAACCAGCAATCTCCATTCAAACCAGTTTTGGGATGTGCCTTACGTTTGAGAACCTCTGATCCAGACAAGGGAGGGAGGAAGTTGCTTTAGGCCAAGGGGGAGCAGGGTCAGTGGCTGGAGTGCAGGCTCACTGCGTGGACGTGCCTTTAGCAGAGCCTGGGAGTCTGGCTGGGACAGAGCACGGAGGGCCCGAAGGATCAGGGAAAGAACAACGATTTTATCCGGTAGGGAATGTGAAGTCGCAGAAGGGTTTTAGAGAGGAGATCGTACGCTCTGATTTGTTTCTAGAGCCAAAGCCGTGACTCAGTGTCCGTTGAACTAGCCTGGGAAGAACTGAAATTGTCCCCTGCATTCAAGGACTGTGCGGCAAGCAGACTCGTTTCTTGTGCCAACTCTGACCTGGTGGTGGTGGCTGCCTGCTGGCTGTGTTGAGAAGGACCCTGAAGTTAGGTCTGGGATCTAGAAGAAATAAGTTTGTGACTAATTTAGCCCAGTTTTCCAAGGACACGGGAGGCAGGGAGGTGAGGGGTGTGGTGGCTCATGTGCTACGTATTAAAGTGGAGTTGTTCCTGCCAGATAATTAAACCCAAAACAAAAACACATGTTCTCCAGAGTTTATTTGTACTCAGGAAGCCCAGTCTTACTTTTAGTCAAGAATCGATTCTAAATTCTATGAAATAGAGTCATTTGAGGGACACAGAGTCCGCTCTTCTACATACCTCCTATAATGTAAGCCTCTCCTATCACTTGGCACAATCTCTCTTTCTTTCTTTCTCTTCCTTTTTTCTTTCTTTCCTCTTTCTTTTCTTTCTTTCCCCTTTTTCTTTCTTTCTTTCCTCTTTTCGTTCCTTCTTTCTTTCTTTATTTCTCTTTCTTTTTTTCCTTTTTTCTCTCTCTCTCTTTCCCTTTCTCTCTCCCTCTCCCTCCCCTCTCTCTTTCTCTTTCTGTCAGGGTCTCACTCTGTTGCCCAGACCAGCAGGCTGGAGTGCAGTGGCACCATCAAGGCTCACCACAGCCTTGACTTCCCGGGGTTCGGGTGATCCTTCCACCTCAGCCTCCCAAGTAGCTGGGACTACAGGCATGCGCCACTATGCCTAGATAATTTTTTTGAATTTTTTTTAAGTAGAGATGAGGTCTCACTATGTTGCCCAAGACTGGTCTCAAAATCCTGGGCTCAAGAGATCCTCCTGCCTTGGCCTCCTAGAGTGTTGGGACTACAGGTGTGAACCACCACATCCAGCCTCAGGCCCCTGTAGAACTAAAGATGCTGCAAAGGGAGAGGAAGCCACTCACCATGAACACATCATGAATCAAAGGCATCAGTCGTCTGCTGCATGCGAGGCCAGATCTTAAGAGGGGAAGAACATACACAGTTTGGCAAGAAGTTACAATGTTACAAAACCCATTTCTGTCCAAGTAGCCCTGGTGACACAGGGGTCTGAATGGGTACCAGCTGGAAGGCCTGGAGCACAGCCCAAAGAAGGCCTCCTCTGAGGCAACATGGATTGGTACGCTTGCATTTTACCTCTAAAATTCATGCAGTCTTAAAATTTCTCGCCATCATATGCAACAGCTGGGTTTAATGTGGACGTTCTTGATACCAAATAGTATTGAAATGGCTTACCAGCACATGCAAATGAGGCCTAGGTAGATGCCCAGTGTTTATCACATCACTTTGCACAGGCAGCCCCCCAGGACACCACTGTGTACGAGAAGATTCATGTGCTCCAGTTGGAGAGAGAGGGCGATGGCCAAGGAGCGAGGAGTGACTGCTAGACCTGGCTTTCAATTGGTAGTTCATTATTTCCTGGCTGTGTGATTTTCTTACATGTTAATAGGAGCAAATAGAGGACAAGAAAAGAGAAAATAAATGAAAGTGTGTGCCGTAGTACATATATTAGGCCCTCAAGAAATTTTAGTTAAATCCTCACATCAAGGAACCTGGATCACGTTTACCACAATATGAATTCATTAGTTTTTTGTTTGTTTGTTTGCTTTTTGAGTCAGGGTCTGACTCTGTCACCCAGGCTAGAGTGCAGTGGTCTGATCAAGACAAACATGGCTCACCACCGCCTTGACCCACTGGGCCCAGGTGATCTTTCTACCTCAGCAACCCAAGTAGCTGGGACTACAGGCCTGTGCCAGCATGCCTGGCTAATTTTAAAATTTTTTGTTGAGACGAGATCTCACTATGTTGCCCAGGCTAGTCTTGAACTCCTGAGCTTAACCAATCCTCCTGCCTTGGCCTCCCAAAGTGCTGGGATTACAGGTGTGAGCCACCATGCCTAGCCAAATTCATTACCCTTAACATAGAATGAGGCCTTGGAAGAATGAATTTGGTGAAAGGTAGGTTTGGATTTTTGGATTATCTCTGCCATGTCTTCTCACTGTAAATTTCTAGGTTGATGCTGTGAGACCACGAATGAAGGAGACATTCTGGACGGGTCTAAGGAGATGGCATTGGAGCCAGACCTTGCAGGGGGGTAGATTTACAACAGGCTCATAAACAGGGAAGAATGAAACTTTATGACTGGACAAGCGGATTCAGTTCTGAGCCTGGAGGGCCTAGTCTGACTTAGAAAGTCTAGTTTTTATTCAGTTGGTCATAAGGAGCCATTGACAACTTCTGAGTGAGAGCAGGGGGGTGACACGATGAGAACTGCGCTTGAGAAGGCCCATGAGGATATAAGCCTCCTGAGGAGAGGTCCTCCTCTTCCCCCCTGTGTGGGTCCTGCTGTATCTCCTGTTCCTCTAACAGTATCTGGCACAGAGTAAGTATTCAATAACTAATTTTTGAACGATGGAATTCCTCTGACAGCAGGCATCTGGGATAGATTGGAGAGGGCACTCCTGGAGGTGGGAGGACCAGTTCAGAGGCTACAGCATTCCTCCAGGATCAGGCCATGCGTGCCAGTCCTTGGGGGCTGGTGGTGGGGATAGGGCAGGGAACAGCTTCTTGGAGGCTCTGGGGAACATCACTCTCCTCGTGCTCTCGGTACCTCTGGTAGAGAGCACTGACCACTCTCTGAATTCAGGGAATGCTTCAGGGCAGCATAATTCATCCTGACAGCCTGGGCCAAATGTTTTTCCAGAACCCCTGCTCCTCTCTCCTCCCTGTTCAGATTGGAACACAGTCCGGGGCACGCTTTAGAGAGGAAATAGTCATTTGCATCTGAACATGAAACAGCATTTTCTGAAGCGGCCAGCAGGGCCCAGCTGGTGTGAGCTGGGCTCTGCTCACAATTGCAACCAGCTTGTTTCAATTTGGGACTTGTGGGGGGTGGTGAGGGGTGGGACGGCATATGCTGGCTTCCCCATGGGGAGACTCTCACACACACAAACACACAAGCAAATGCAACGAACCCACCCATCCCCGCCAGCTTGGCAGAGGAGAGGACTTCCTAGGGGGTCGGGAGAGAAAGGAAAGGCAGGGTTGCACACATGCGTTCTTCCCAAATCTGAGGCAAACTGCTGCTTTTGGAAGTTGAACACATCCATTGGGAACTGCCTGGGGTGACCTGCTGGTTATGCAGCCGTCTTGAAATTTTGAACACCTACTATGTATGAAGCATTTGCTGGATGCTTTACTTTATGGTTTCTGCAGGAGGCAGGTGGTGGAGGAACACGTAGGCTGGTTGCCCAGGCTTCATATTGTTTGGAAAAAATGATCAGTCAAAGTTGAAAAAGTCATTGGGGTGAGACTTCAAGGAGACTCATTGGAACCTTGCTGCCCCAAGTGGACTCAATGTTATCCTGCTGTACAATCCCTTAAAATCAAGGCTGGACAAACACATAAACACTCAGATAAATCAGTGCAAATGGAGCCATTTCCTTCTTCTCTTGCCCTTTCCTTTCCCTCTTGCCCACCCCTAATTCTCTTCTCTTTCTCTCTCTCTTTTTTTTTTGAGTCGGAGTCTCACTCTGTTGCCCAGGCTAGAGTGCATTGCAGTTCACACTCACGGCCACCGCAGCCTCGACCTGCTGGGCTCAGGCAATCCTTCTGCCTCAGCTTTCCAAGTAGCTGGAACTACAGACGCACGCCACCACGCCTGGCTAGTTTTTGTGATTTATTGCAGAGACAAGGTCTCACCAAGTTGTCCAGGCTGGTCTCGAACACCTAAGCTTAGGCAATCCTCTCGCCTCGGCCTCCCAAAGTGCTGGGATTACAGTCTTGAGCCACCGCGCCCGGCCTCTCTCTTGATAATAATAGCCCAGACACTGTCTGCAAAGGTTTGCTCATCCCCAGGCTCTCCCCCACTGTCCCTACAACCTGACCTGTAGTTGTTCATGGCACAGAGGCAGGGTACTGTGGGCCCTAAGTAGACCAAGGCCAACAGTGAAGCTTCTGAGGCTGCAAATGGACACAATGATGAGAAAGGCCTTTTGTCATAGAGGAAGGGGAAGCATGACATTCTGGAAACATCTCAGGTTTAAAATTGTAGAGCCATACATTTCAGTCCTGGCTCCGTCACGTTACAGCTTTGTGAGCTTAGGCAAGTGACCGCTCAACTCTCCTGTTCCTCAGTTTTACTACGTGTGAGTTGGGTGTAGTGATTCTTAACCCAGAGGTATTACAAGGATAACCTGAGATGACGTGTGTAACGATGGCCTACCTAACATATAATAGCGAATGCTTATATAACACTATGTGTTACTTTCCTAAGCACTTTGATTAATTATCTTATGTAACTTTCATGCCGACTTTAAGAAGTGCCACAGTTGCAGGTGTTCAGTGCTCTGTGGGTCTCCCTCCCCTCACTCCTCTCTTCTAGAAGCCAGGAGTACTTGCAAAAAGTCCTCTGGCCACAGTGGAACAGTTCTCTCCATTAATTAGGTGTTTCATTTTACTACCAGTCTTTTGTTTTCCCCCTGGAGATCTGGCAGAATTTCCAATAAATTGTATTTCAAGGAAAGAAATAGCAAAAGACAGAGAGTGGCTCCCAGGGTGGGGACTGCAAGGTTTCTTTCTGCAGTTGAGAACAATTCCACCATTGTCCTCCTTAATAGGACTTCCTGGGGAGGCAGCTGTGGGTCTTGGTCCCTGGGCCTTTAAAATTTTTTTTTGGTTTTGTTTTGTTTTTAGCAATGACCAAATTACACTCCCTTTTCTTTCCCTTCCCTTTTGTCAGTAGCATATTTTATTCTCACATGGACCGTTCCTTGTTTCCACAAAGGAAATTAAAGCTTTCGTTTTGGACTTTGAGTAGGGATGTGGTGAGGGTTAGCTTGCATTCAAAAAGTGTGGGACTGAATATTTTGCAAAACCTGCTGCTGTAGAACCAAGAATTTCTTTCTGGTGAGCAATCAGGGATCTCCTTGGGCCTCACACTTGCATCTCAGGGAAAAGTCTTAGTGTTCAACTCTGGGTTGATTGGCTCTACTTATCTGGCCAGGCCCAGGATATTCAGTCGTTTGCCTTCTGGTTGAGTGTTTAACTCTCCACTAGCAAGGGGCAGGGAGGGTTGGCAGGTGGAGACCTATGGTGGTGGAACAGGAAAAGACCCAGACTGACCTGTATTTGAGTCAAAGTCCTACCACCTATCAAGATGTGCGATGTTGGCCAAGATGCCTACCTTTCCCCCTCCCACTCTACACCCCACTTTCACGGAATGATTGGCACTCTCAAGACAGCTCTGAACCACTGCACAGGCTGTTCTTAATAGCATGCCAAATCCCTCCTAGCCATTTGCCTCACGCCTTACCTGGTCTTCAAATCTCAGTTCAAAAGGTGCCTGATTCGTGGCTCATGTTCAGTAGAGATTTCTTTGTAGGAGACATTTGTCATTTTTCTTGGCTGCCCAGAGTCTTAGCCCTCATATTCTTTCTCTGTCTGATTAATCTCAATGGAAGGTAAATCTCTCTTCTGCTAGAGAAACTGAACAGATAAGACAATCTTTTTTCCCGTGTCTCTTGAACCTAGTTTTTGCTAGCCAGAGAAATGTACCTATACTTTATCAGAAGCTAGGGAGAAATTTGGGTACTGAAGATAACAGGTTGATGGCTGCAACCTTCCTCATTTCTACAACTGATTTCAAGGGCGTAGTTATGTTAAGACTTTCCTCATTCCACTGTTAAATTTATGTTCCCTTGGTTCTCATTTGGTACCTTGGTTGGCTAGAGTTTTTTACCCAGTTGTGTGACCCTGACCCTCATTCCTAGAGGATCTAAACCCTCAGTAGATCTGAATGTATTGAGTTCCTATAACCTTCTGTTCACTTTGGTCACTAGTCATGTTGGTTCAGTGGTATGAGGAACCTATCAGCAGCTGGCAACTTGACTTCCAGTTCAATGAGCCATTGTTGTGTTCCCTGGTAGTAACGGTTCTTTCCAAGAAAACTAATACCTCTAAGTCAGCAAAGCCCACATTTGTAGGAATGGGAGTAAAATTTTTGTGAATGGGTCATTGGGGCTAATAGCGAAAGTAGCTCCTCCCACGAATTCTGACTACAGGAAAATGATATCACATACGAACTAGTAGTTTGGAACATGTACTGCATTTGGTAACATAGTACTCTAACCTTGCAAGTATCATCTAACAAGCATCACAACTGAGATTTCAGTAGGCCATTCCACCATTCCATTGGACTGACTGCTTCTGGGTAATAAAGTTCATGGTAAGATTCATGGTCATGAGCCCATTGTCCCACTTCTTGCATGTAAAATGAGCACCTTGGTCAGAAGCAATGTTGCGCTGGCTTTGATGATGGAGAGTAAGGTATTCTTGTGTCTACGGATGGTGATATTATAGAAACATTGTGGTCAATAAGTCAAATCTATATACACATACGGTTATCTGATCTGGTGAGGATAAATCATTGCCTCCTACATGATTCAAGGGGTCTGACCAAACCAGTGGCTGAACGCCTTCCCTGGAAATGATGGAATACCCTTGGCTCGGCATTGAACTCTGCTGTTGATAAGTTGGACCCTCATGCAAGCATGGTCATAACATAGACTTTTTCTTGCCACAGCTGACCTGGCTACAACATGCTAGTCCCATCCCTGTGACTATGCCCATTTTGTTCATGAGCCCATTGGGCCAACATTAGGGTGGCTGGGGAAAGAAACTAGTTAACTGAAGAATAGGACATCTTGACCGTCTGATTGTTCCTTTGTAGTAGATACAGACACAAATAACCTCATGCTCTGTGCTCCTTCTGAGAAGCCCACCCCCAGACCTCCCTGATACCATTCTCAAATCTTATTCTTTCCAAACCCCTGGCCATCTGGATCTTCCCAGGGCTCCTGCAAATGACTGTATTTACAACTCAGTGGGAGGGAGATCTAGTCTGTCTGGTCAGATGCCACTTAGTTTAAGACCTAATTAATAGAAAACCAGAAAGTAAAGAACAAAAAAGTCTTGATTCTTTCACTTCTCTCTATTGGCTGAGCTTTCCATGCCAGTAGTCGGGTTTTCAGAAGGGGCAGGAGGCCAAGCAGATGGAGAGCGGCAGGCGGCCCAGCAGGAGGAGAGGTGAGTCATTTACTTCTAGGGGAATTAGGTTTGGTAATGTCCCGTTAATCTGGCTTCATCAGGAAATGAGCTGTGTCACCTAAGCAATTTTCCCAATAACTGAAGCTTACCCTTTCATATGCCAAAACTTGATTTAATGATTTTGGATGGAAGTCTTTCTAAACTCAATTACAAGCTTCCTTGCCTATTTCAGTGGAGAATCCTGCCCATATTCTAACTTTTTCTTGAGGACACGGGGATCATTCATTTACTGGGTTATCTCTTAAGAATAGTAAGAT
The DNA here is from genome assembly GCA_963574415.1 of Tarsius wallacei. NCBI lineage: Eukaryota > Metazoa > Chordata > Mammalia > Primates > Tarsiidae > Tarsius > Tarsius wallacei. Next base: position 11,376 of record CAUYQG010052283.1, read on the forward strand.
GCTATTTGTCCCAATAATACATTTCCCCACTTTTGTTGTGAATTTTGAGTTCTTCTGCCCACTGTGATAACTTTGTTTTCAGCCTCACTTTCTTACGCCCTTTGGTGGGCATCTGTGACAGCCAGATGAGAATGGGCTCTGGAGTCAGACTTGAGTTTGAATCCTAGCTCTGCCAAGTATGATCTTTGGGCTGCAGTGTTCTCATACGCAATGCAGGTATAAGTAACCTGATCATGTGTCTAGAAATTCCTACTTCTAAGTACCACTAGGAGGGCCAAGATTATGAAAGCACCCGCACATTGTAGCTGCTTAACAGTAGATAATAATCCCCAGTGAGTGGGTTTACCTCTTGCTCACCATTCCAATCTGCTACATCTAATCTGTAGGGGTTCACCTGTGAGCTTCACAGGCAAGGTTGCCGCTGTCTTAATCACCTCATCCCTAGCCACCTGACATCTAGAGCAAAGCTGAGTACAGGGTAGAGGTTGGGAAATGTCTTTTTTGGCACCAAAAAGTAGCCTAACAGTTCTTCAGGGGAATTGAAGCTTCTCCTAGAGTAAGTCCTACAATCAGTTTTGCATGTAAAGGTCATAGGAGATGGAGCAGTTCTGTAGACTTTGTTTTTATTTTATTTTATTTTTTATTTTTTTATTGGAGTCTCATCTCAAGCTGTTGTTCTGGCTGGAGTGCATTGGCACAATCACGGTTCACCTCAACCTCGACCTTCTGGGCTCAGCAGATCCTTCCACCTCAGCCTCCCAACCAAGTAGCTGGGACTACAGGCACATGTCACCATGCCTGACTAATTAAAGAATTTTTTTTGGTAGAGATGAGATCTTGCTATGTTGCCCAGGTTTGTTTCAAACTCCTGGGCTCAAGCAATCCTCTCACCTTGGTCTTTCAAAGTGCTGGGATTACAGGCATGAGCCACTACACCCAGCATGTAGAATTTTGGATTTTTAAAACTTTGGAATGCAAAAACCAAGCTCCACTTTGGATGTCTGTCCCAAGCTTTTCTATGTTTAAGAACTGCAAACGCATCATTGCTCTACTCTTGAAGAACCAGCAGAAGACACTTTTCTGTTAAAATAGTCATAAGCTCTCAGAGCTAAATAAAAACCATAAAACCTTCCCTTACTCCTTTCTCTCTCTTCTCCCCTAACTCCTTTTCCTCAGAAGTATTCTGTCTTTTGTGAAATTGGTAAGGCATGAACAGCAAATGGGAAATTAGGAGTGAGGGGCATGCCAGTCATATTTCTTTTTTTATTTTGAGTCTCTGGAGCCAAGACCAAATCCACATACTGACAGGGCAGGGTATGCCTTTGACAGCAACCTCCTGCCAGACTTCTAGAATGCTGATTCATCTTCTTGTGAAATGAAGACCTCTCCAGAGGGGGGAAAAGAGGGAGAAGGGGAAGGAGACTCTGGTTATTTCCTAAGCACCCAGTATATATCAGGCTGTATATATGTGCTTCACTTAATGCTGACAGTAATCCCAGTGACAGTCCTCTTCTTGCAAACAAGAACAGGTGGAGAGGTTGAATGATTGGTTCAAGTTAGCAGTTTGATATATGAAGAATTGCATTTGGCAGACCGCAGAATGTAGTGTAAGTATCTACTATGAGACACCACCTCCCATATCCTGAGATCTTCCTACTTCACGGAAGGCTAGAAAAAAGAACAGGGCAACCCCCTCAGGTCTCCTCCCACTGTGGGAACTTTTCTGTCCTCGCAATCAATCCTGCTTAAAAAAAAAAAAAGGAAAACAACACGAAACTCTAAGCTCTTCTTGACATTTTCAATGGAAATTCAAGCCTGGTATCCCAGAGTACAGGAATGACAGTAGTCATCTTTTCATATATATATATATAGCACTTTACAAATCACAAATGTCCTACTCTCCTTCTTTCCTTTTCTCCCTAATTCCCTCTTCTCCTTCCTTCCATGATAACTCTGTGCTGTTGTACCTATTATATGATCTCTCTGACTTCACTTTTACATTTGAAAAGGGCATAACAATTTGTGCACTACCTTGGGAGGATTTTAGGAGATGAAATAAGATACTAGAGCCAGTCCCTCTGTGATGTGCTCTTTTAGTACCCGATGCTTAGTAAAGTTGCCTTTAAATAACTGCTCGTGCATTGACGTGTTTACTCTCTGCCTCTCCTGTAGCGCTCCCATAGGTCTTGTTCTCCATTGAGTCTTCAGGTTCTATATTCCAGACGTTGTGGCAGCAGCCCTAGGACTCCAATCTGAGTCTAGTGACTAGCACTAGGAGATGGGTGGAGAGAGGAAATAGTACCTTGAGACAATACACCTAAAATTGAACAAAAAACGGGGAGAATAACTGTTTGAATGGAACTGAAGGATGCCAACCAAGGGCCATGAACCCAAGTTGCAAAGCTGATGCCAATGCACGCTCCACTATGCTGTCCACACCTGCTCTGAAGGGTAGGAACAGGACGCCTGGAAGTGGAATCAACAGTTTGCAGGCTTGCTTGGGCAGTGCAAGGAAAGGCAAAGGGCACTGTGTTTGGAGTCTGGAAGTCACATGCATGCTCTCTTAAGTTTCCTCTAAGCTGCAAATTTCCCTGAAAGGCCTTCTCATTTCATCCATGTGAGCAGCAACAATGAGAAATCTTTTTTCAAAGAAATCACTTGTGGTCAGCAGACTTTGCCTGAGAAACAGCGTGGATAAGACTAACCAGACAATAACGGCTGTGGTGCTCTATGACAACTTGTTTGCTGGAGGATTCTGAGTCTAGTTTAATGGTCTAGAAAGATTTCACCAAGGAATCTGACAAGTTCTCTTATGTCTTTGCACAGCATCTATGGAATGTTCTTGGCCTGGTAATTTAGTCTCTCAACGCCAGTGGGAAATGAAGCTAGTTTGGTATGCTTCTCTTTGACTAATCTCTTTCTTCCTTCTTATGCTGCAGATATTGGTTGGATAATTCTTTCTTTAATTATAGTAAGGATTGTTCTCAGATAATTCAGTAACTAACATATGCTAAGAATCTGGTCAGAGCCAGGCACTGGGCTGCTCTTGTTATCTAATTGAATTCTCCTAAGGATCTTCCTTGGTGGGCACTGGTCTCCCATTTTAGAGATGAGAAAATCGAAGCTTAGAAATGCTTTGAGACATGCCAAGGTCATAGGTGCACCTTCTAGAATTTGATATGTATGTGGATGATACAGACATGAACCAGTCTTCCTAGAGGAGGGGAGGAATGAAGAAAAGGCGACAGTTTGTATTGGCAACCATGTGCAAAGCTAAATTCTTGACCAACCTTGTCTCATTGAATGCCCAGAACACACCTAGGAGAGGGAACCACATAGAGCTGAAGTAACTTGTTCACTGTCATGGCGCTAGTAAGTGGTGGCACATTGGGAGCTCTGGTCCATAGACCACAAAGCTTGGCCTTCTAATTACTCCCTCTTGGATCTTCCTCACAGGAAGTATGTAGGTGAAGCTGGGACATCCTACTGAGGATGGAGGAGGCCTGCAGACCTGGGAGGCTGCCGAGGGGCAGGAGGGTGTGGCAGCCTCACAGCCCTGGGCGTCACTGACTGGTCAGTGTCTGGAAGCTTCCTTCCATTGTCCCCCTGCTCTTTCAAAGCTTTCAATTTTGTGTTCCTTCCCAGCTAAAAATAAGATTTTGTTTGCACACAGGGCAAAGGCCCTGGGACCCTCCTGAGAAAATCCGCAGAGGAAACAGGACATGGGGTGGACGGCAAGACAAGAACGTCAACTCCTTAGCTCTGAGAGGCTGGAAACACAGAGCGGGAAATGGCACTTCCCCTGTGTTTTTATGTTTAGCTGGGGTTTAATTAATAACCGGCAAACAAGTCTATAATTAACTTGACTCCCCTTTTGGCCAGCCAAGGGAATAATAATAATGCTTTTTTTTTTTAAGTTCTCGGTATTGCTGGAAAGATGGGAGGGGAATGGGGCTTCAAGTGCTGCTTGCACAATAACGAGAGCTTTGCATGGCGTTCACCGCTCCTTCTCCCCTGCAAATTGCATTATCTGTACCAGATGTTGCGTTAAAAGAAGAATTACTATACTTCAGGGCTTAAATTATACGTGCCTGATTTATTGCCCTGCTTCAGTTCTAAATGCTACCCTGCAGAACGTTGCTGATAAATGATAGCTTGTTATTTTGTGAAGTGCCTGAGCTGATGGAGATATCAAGGGCAGGAAGGGGTTAACACTTTCCAGACTGGACCATTTGGCTGATCTTTTTTTCTTCTTCTTCTTTTTCTCTTCTCTTCTAAACCTAGCCCCCAATCAAAAACACACACTTTTGGTTGCTTTTAGTTTTAATCTCTAAAGCAACATGCCCAAATCCCGTCTCAACTAGCTTGTACCCGAACGATAAAGCACAAACTTTTTCAGTGTGGCATCCGAGGCCTGCTTTGACTTCCCTTTCTAGCTTCCATTATTTTCTTCCCCACGTGTTCGGCTCCGAAGTCCTAAATGATCTGGCCCGTGCCTGCCTTCCATCCCAGCCTCTTTTTGTGTCCTTCTGCCGCACCATCACTCCTTCCGGCCCTTGAACGTCCAGACTCTTTCTTGCCTTGGGAACTTCGCACGCGCTGTTCTCTCTGCCTGGAACTCTCTCCCCTTCACCCTGCACTTGGCTAACTCATCCTTCTTGTCTCATCATGAACACCACATCCTGGCCCCTAATATTTATTGGATACCCCTTTCTCTCCAGTGTCATGGCACCATGGACTTCTCCCTTCTAGCACTTTCCACAGCATATGCTCCTCTGTTTGTTTGTGTGATTATTTGTCTGATCCTCCATTGAACCATGGGCACCCTACAGCCAGGGGTGGAGCCTGTTTGTACACCACTGTAGTTCCAGAGCCACACACAGAGCCAGTCATAGGTGCACAATGTTGTTATTAGATGGAATGACTGAGGGAATGGTCAAGCTGCTTGGCCTGCTCCATTCCTCTAATGACTTACCACCCTTGTCCTATTTCTGCCTCTGAAAGAAACTCTTGGCCAGACGCAGTGGCCAGCATTTTGGGAGGCTGAGGCGAGAAGATTGCCTGAGCCTGCGGGTTCGAGACCAGCCTGGGCAACATAGTGAGACCTCGTCTCTACAGTAAATCAAAAAAATTAGTCAGGTGTGGTAGTACATGTCTGTAGTTCCAGCCACTTGGAAGGCTGAGGTGGAAGGATCACCTGAGCCCAGCAGATCAATGCTTGGGTGGCCGTGAGTATACCACTGCACTCCTGCCTGTGCGACAGAGTGAGACTCCAGCTCAAAAAAAAAAATTAAAAAAGATGCTTTTTTCCATTAATTTCTGGGCCCATTTTGCTCTTCATAAAAGCTCTGTCACTTACTAGCTTTCTAACCTTGGGCAGGTTACTTGACCTCCTTGTGCCTCAGTTTTCCTCATATGCAAAATGGGGATAACAGTAGGACCAGCCTCACACAGCAGATGAAATGGGTCAGTGTATTAAGGCACTCAGAAGCACACCGGGCTCATTGTAGACACTGTGTAGAGTATTTAAGAGGACACATTTAGTGTGTAGCCTAATAGTATGGCTGTGCATTTCCTCCAGCTTGATTTTGATTTAGGCCTTTGATCTGGCTCTGCTTCCTCGAGTCACACCCCTTAGGCTTTGACTCTGCCTTTCCCAGTACACATGCCTCCAAGTGGCCACAGGTCAAACAAAAGGACGGTTCAGCCGGGCAGGTATAACCCAGTGAGCATGTGGCAACAATCTTCAGATGTGATTCCGGCAAACTTGTCTGCGCTGGCAGTTGGGGCAGCCTGTTAGGGCAAGTCCCTGGGGATCAGTGGTTCACTCAGTCCAACAACCTTTATCAGACATCTGCTGAGTTTTGGGCCCTGTGTGAAGGCTGGAAGTCTCAGCATTGGATAAGACCACGTGTCTGCTCTTGTTAAGCTCAGAGTCAAATGGGGGGCAAGAAGGTAATCAGGAAGTGGCAGCAGAGTGGGCTGAGTGCTGTGGCGGGAACATTAAGGGGGACAGCTGGCCCTGACTGGGAGAAGCTGCTCAAGGGAGTCAATGCTTGAGCTGGTCCTTCGAACATGAAAATGACTTTGCCAGGCTCTGAGCCGTGGACAGCAGTTCTAGTCAGAGGGAACAGCATGCAGAAGGCCCAGAGGTGCTAGAGAACAGGGTGCATGGTTCATATAAAGGCTAAGTGTAGCTGGAGCGGAGAGTGCAGATGGGCTGCAGATGGAGAGAAGAGCCAGGTTCCAGACAACTTAGCAGGAATTGGGGTTGCATCCTGACACTGATGGGTAGCAAACGAAGGCTTTGGAAGAAGAGGATGCCATGGTCATCTCCAGATGCTGAAGAGAACAATCTGGGCCAGTGTCGGAGTTCACAATACTGGTTAGGCAAAGAAGGAGAGCGGTGTTTCAGACACATACAAACCCAACTCAATGCCTGCAGAGGAGATGGGTTCCAGTTTCCAAGAGCAGATTTCCTGGGAACCACATGGACTCTCTGGGAGTCACCAATCTCTTAAAACCAAGGGTGTGCATTTCCATCATCTCACTAAGATGTGCCAGTTCTCCAGGCAGGGATGGAAGTGTTTTTCCCTCATTTCAGTTCAGTTTATTTATTTTTTTTTTGAGTTGGAGTCTCACTCTGTCACCTAGACTGGAGTGCAGTGGCCGCTCCCGGCCACTGCAGCCTCGACCAGCTGGGCTCCGGCGATCCTTCCGCCTCAGCCTTCCGAGTAGCTGGAACTACAGGTGCGCGCTACCATGTCCGGCTAATTTTTGATTTATTGTAGAGATGAGGTCTCGCCAAGTTGCCCAGGCGGGTCTCGAACCCACGGGCTCAGGCAATCCACTCACCTCAGCCTCCCAAAGTGCGGGATTACAGGCTGAGCCACTGAGCCCGGCTTCAGTTCAGTTTTAATAGGCCCAAGAAGGTGTTGCAGATTCATGAGTATGAGGTAGGGGAAGGGGAAAGAGGGTAGCTTTTGTTGAGGGACCACTCTGTAAGGAGCCTAGCACATGCCTAGAACAAACATTTTCTCTCTTCATTCTCCCAACAACCCTGAGAAGTGGATATTATAACCCCTGTTTTTACGAATGAGAAAATTGAGACCTACAGAGGCTAGAAAATGTGTCCAGCTAGTGGCTGGGCAGAACTTTAGCTAGCTTCCTCCCAAACTCTTGCTGTTACTGTCTTACCTGGCTGCTTCCTTCATGTGGCACCTAGTGTATAGTGATTCTTTGGTAATGTGCTGTTGCTACATGGGACTGTGAGCTCATGCAGTGCACAGCTCTGGGCATTTAACACTTTAAATACTCAATAATGACCCAATGGCATTTAAACCTACAATTAACCCACCAATCACTAGAGGGCATTATAGATATATAATGTGGAGTGAAATTAAGGGTTACAATGATCTCATTCACGCAGGTATTCTTTTCTCTCTCCCTTCCTCCCTTTCTCCCACCAATCATTCACTCATTGACAAAAAAATAAGATAAAATAAATGTCTCACATACCAGGCACTAGGCTGTGGACACTGAGGTTAAAAACCTTCAAGTTGCCTATTGATTTGGCACACCATGGAGGGAGGGTGACAATGGGATTAAACCATAAGAATGCGGAAACAGTCCTTCACTCAGACTGGGAATCAGCGAAGACTTCTCTGAAAAGGGTATCAGAGCTAGGTTTAAAAATGAGTGGAAGCTTGGTAAGTGTAGAAGGGGAGAGAGAAAGGTATTGTAGGCAGAAGGGCAAGCATAGAAAAGGCTCTGGAGAAGGAAGGTCAGTAATGAGTTTTGGAATTGCAAACAGACTAGGGTGTATGGAAGAAGGGCTGCAGGTGGGACTGGTAGGGCCTTGAGTTGCAGGCCGAGGACTTTGAACTTTACCTGAAGTCTTCAGGAGAGTTGTGAAAGGATTTGAGTTGAGGTGAAAAAGAGAAGAATTTATTTTCATAGTCTGTTTCTTGGATCACTTTGGTTGTGCAAAAGAACAGAATATGACACCTCAAAATGCGACTGCAGGAGACCAGAATATACCACTCCAAAATATGCCTCTTTGGCATAAGGATTATTTTGAGCTGATTATTTTGAGAAGTTGTAGACACTCCAGACACACTCTGAAAAAGTGTTACCCCTCTATAAGGGAAATTTATGCTTATAAAGCAACTCTCTATTTGTAAGGGTGTATCCTTCTCTGTACCAGGAAGAGAAGGATGAGTCTAAATCATAAGAGATGCTTATCAGCAGTGAAGTCACTGACTTAAATCTGCATAACACACCTTATTCTTGTTGACTGTGTTTTCCTGGACATCTTCCAATAACTGGCCTTCATAACACTCTTCTTTCTTTATTTTAGTGGACAATGGTATTTACACCTGAATTCAAAGCCACCTCTTTGAGATTTACTCGTTTCTCTGAGTCTCTCTTGTGTATACATGTGGTATATATGTTATGAAACTTCTGTTTGGTTTTCTCTTGTTAATTTGTCTTTTGCTACAGGGTCCAAACTAACCAAGAACCATGAAAGGTAGAGAGAAAATTTTTTCTTCTCCTTAACTTCCAAGGAAGAAAGTAAAAAGCTGGGGATGAGACTAGTTCAAAGCTGTATTAATACAGGCCAGAAATGATGATGGCCTGAATTAAGGCAACAGATATGAGGATGGAGAGGATTGGATGGAATCAAAATATTTGAAGAAAGTAGAATGGGCAGATCTTAGTGATGAGTGGAAATGAAGGAGCCAGCAATGATGACCAGGTTTCTGGTTTGAGTTCCTGAATGTTTGGAGGGGACATTTTCTGGACTGGAGAACACAGATAAGGAGCAGAGTGGGAGGAAATGGCAAGCCCAGTTTTAAACATGTTGAGTTTGAACAGCTTCTGGCATACCCAGGTGAAGATGTCCAGTAGCCAGCTCCACACAGGTTTGGTGCTTTGGAGAAGGCTGTGGGTCGGAGAGACTGTTTCTGAGGCACAAACATATGGATGGTTTTTAGAGATGTGGGGTTGGATGAGTCCAAACTAGGATCAGTGTTTGAAGAAAGAAGATCTGGGAGTTGCAGGGAGAAACCTGAGACTCATCAGTAAAGGGCCAAGACTTGAAAAGTTGAGTCTGTAGAGTGGGAGAAAATTTTTATGAGAATGCCATCATTGAATCCCTGGGGAGAAGGTTTGGTCAATAGTGGCAAAAGCTGCAGAGGTCAAGAAAAGTATGGACTGAAATGTTTCTATTGCTTTTAGCAAATATTGGTAAGAGCAGTCTTTATGAGACGGTGGGTGTAGAAACCCCATTTTAGTGGTTTGAGCAGTGATTAAGAGGTGACATAAAGGCAGTAGATGAAGATGATATTACGGGAATTGTGGATGTGAAGGGACAGAGAGAGAGATATTAGAAAGTGACTTTTTAGGAATATGGCATAAGTTGAGGGATTTTAAATTTAAGAAGAGAGAATCTTGACCACATTTATGAAAACATAGTGAGTCAAAAGGAAGAGGTTGACGATACAAGATGGAAAGCAGATGAAGACAAGTCATGAATGGCAGGTAGATTGTGGTGGATGGAGGTGCTATTCACCTGAGAGAGGCAGTTTCATCCCCGGACAGTGAGAAAAAAAGGGATCTAAACCAGAACAGGATGAGATAATTCCCTCAGCCACACCTGTCTGAGGCTGAAACTAGTCTTGGAATTCTGTTGCAAGTCTTTGTAGTTTGTTTTGTCTACTCCTGTGTCCATTCATCTAGTTCCCAATCACCCACACACTGGGACCGACTAATTCACTGGTCGGTCTGTGACCTATCCAACTTGGCAAAGTCAGTTCCCATCCTCGTGTGTGAGATCAGTCATTCCCAGTTTATATTATTTTTGTTCTGTTTATAAAATCCCCAGATAAAGATCCTTTCCAGGTATTGCTAGGGATTAATGAATGAACAAATACATAAAGGCTCACTCCAGATCTCTTTCATCTACTTTGACAAATATTCATTATGTAACTACGATGTGCAAGGCATGGAGCAGGTGCTAGGGTCACAATGATAACCTAAATGGAACTCATAGATGTTGGGAGTAGATGTGATGTAGGGAGCAGTCGAACACTGTCACTGTAGCAGGCCTTGAGTAAAGACCCTAGCGAAGGCAAGGTATCGCTTAATGGCTCCAAGCTTGTAGGCAAGGTCTCGCTTGGAAGTTCTGCATCCTAGCCAAAGGCAGGCTGTGAGGGATGCAGCCTGCTACACAAAACGGTGTCTCAGATGCCCACACATCCAGGTGCACATCGCACAAATAAAGCCTTAGCCACAACAAGATAACTGTGAAACAACTCGCCTTTAAGTAGCAACAAATTCTGTTATGGCTCCCTCACAGACCTTGAATCCCTTCCAACTTTCTCTGTGCTTAATTATAAAATAAACATGCTGAGCTAGTTCGGGGCCACTTCTCCTCCATCAGAGGAAAGTGTCCCACTCGGCCCCAGCTTTTCTCTATGTCTTTGTGTCTGTGTCTTTCTTAATCTCTCGCCGCTCTCTCTCAGGACCCCTTGAGACAGCCGTGCGGGCAGTGGCACATAGACTTGCTGCCTGGTCAGGGATAAAGATAGGAAGATAGATGGCTGCAATACAAAATGCCAAGTGCTGTGATTGGCTCCGGGAGGTTGGGCATTGGATATGGTGTCCTGAAGGGGATGACTAGCCAGAACCATGAGCTCTCCAGGTTAATCCAAGTTGACTAATCCAGTCTGGACTGATGTTTCATGAACGGGAAAATCAGAATATTTTCTATCCGAATCAGCCACACTTGTGAATCTGTGAATGAATGAGTCAATAAATTAATAGATTTATTCCATCTTGTTAAGAATATTTGCAGTCTTCTGATTTGAACTCTTACTTCCCAGAAAGTGTCAACCTTCAGTAAACAGCTGCCCAGTGTCACAGGATTTTGTAAATAGTGAAATTGTGTTGTAGATGTTCCCATTCCAGTCTATTCTTTTCGAACATCAGTTCCTTCCTAGGAAAAAAACAGTGTGTGTCTGACTGTAACAAGAACTTAAGGCAAGACACTTGACCTTCAGGCTGGAGGACCTATTTTCGGTTGAGGGAGCTAGATCTCCTCCATGCTGGTGGTCATGTAATTGACCTGAAGGCTTGGTGTGAGTCCTAAAAAAATGATTGTTGGTAGAGGTTGGCTTTGCTCGGAATCATGAAGTTGACTGGCAGAGATCAACAGTTCCAGCTACCTCCCTTGTCAGTCTTCTGGCCAGGTCACCCAGAAACAAATTCCCAGCAGAGAGTACTCTTCTACTTTTGCAAATCTCCAGAGAAAAAGGAAAAAGAAGTGCGACATAGCTTTATCGCACTTCCACTATGGTCATTAAAAATGGTAAAAGTCCGGAAATGCTCTGTTATAAAAATGGGACTAATTGATGTCTTGAGGCCCTAAAGGTGAGGCAGCTGCTAATAAAAATGAAAATAATATTGACTGCTGTTCATGGTGTCTACTGTGTGTCAGTCTGCTGGAGAGACAGGCCATTTGTGTCACTGACTAAAGAAGTGAACAGCGCTGAGTGGTGAACAGAGATGAAACCAGCCAGGCTCATGTCTCGAGCCTGGCCACCAGGACCTGCAGGGGTTACTTGGAAATATTCTGCAAAGACTATCATTTACCACAGGCTGAGAAGGATTATTCTTTTTTACGTAGTACAGAGAGAAGACTCTAAACAACCAAGTGTTTTTAAGCAATCAACAAAAGTCTCCTAAAGATTTACTTGGTGTCAGGAGTAATATTAATTCATAAAAATTAGAAAGCCAGAGAGAAAAAAAATAGCCCCAAAGAATCATGAGAATATTGCTATGTTTTAAACAAAAATGAAGTACTGGGTTGTATGGTTCAGAATCAGGGGACCACTATGATTTGGAGGAGGTGGGGTTGCTTTGGGGTAAGATGCTCAGGAAAGACTTTTGGAAGGAAAGAGAGCTTGCAGTGGGTTTTAAAAAATGGATTTGTTGAAAGTGCCTTGACTATTCTTAGACTCTATTTTGTGCTATTCCTCTTCTTTCACCAATGCACCACATACCCCAGTAATACTGACCTGTAGGCCATTTCCCCAGCAGCCAAGCTGTGTGTCAGGTGTCTCTGTCCTTGCCATGCCATTCTTTTGCCCGGAATACTTTCCCTTTCTCTGCCTGAAGGACTCTGATTAATCTTTCAAGATCCAATTCAAACACCCCTCATTTTTGGGGGGAGCCTTCCGTGAGCCCTCCAGCGTGGATGCTCCTTTTATAGATTCAGAAAAGGAGACTTAGGGAGATTATACGACTTGCCCCAGGTTGCTCCGTTGGTAGATAAATTGTAGGCTCAGGATGTGAGCCCAGGTTGGTCCAACAGAGTCTGAAATCCTAAACATTCCCCAACATTGCCTCCTACAGCATCATCGTGGCATTTACTTCTCACAGATGAGCAAAGAGGGATGAGACAGAGCGCCTGGAATGCATCAAGTGCTCACAGCTGGTGTGGGAAGAGAGTGCTACTCTACAGAGATTTTCCAGGAATGCATCTCCCCCACTCTAGCTTGTTAGCCACGTGGAAAGACATAGAGCTGGACTGAGTTGAAGTCCTCTGCTATTTCACATTCTTTCAAGGCTGTATTCAGGAGTCACCTTGCCTGCGAAGCCTCTCTGCCAGCTATTCACTCCCACCCCTGTCATTCCATCATTGTTGAGTTCCCGCCAGCCATGCGCTCTCCTAGTATATAACCCTTGCCTCCTGGTTCTCACCATGCTGTTGGCTTGCCTATTACAATAAACAGATTTGCTCCATCTGGGTGAATTCTAGAAAGTCTAATATGGCGTTTGGATGATGTTGAGCAAATAGTTAACTTCTCTGCCTCACTTTTTTCTTCTTTTTTTTAGGTGTCAGAATGTGTTGTTGTTGTTGTTATTATTATTACTGAGTTGGAGTCTCAGTCTGTTGCCCAGGCTGGAGTCACTTTTCTTATCTAGAAACTAGAGATGATAACAGCACCTATGTGTGTGGGTAATTTCCCATTTGCTCCCACATCCTCCATTTCTGACCTTTTTTTTTGTCCTGCTCTGTAGTCTGGAAGGCTGATTGCATTACTTGAGTTCGCTTGTCAATTGACCTAAGGCTGGGTTTGGCCCATGGTGGGGGTGGGGGGGGTGGGGGGGTGGGGACACCCACTGGCAGGAACCTGGGTAATGGGAAGTGAGAGGCCTGGAATATTTCTTTCCTTCCTCGTACCACATTTGTGGTGGTATTTTGTCTGTTCATATCCATGGGTGGTCACTGATGCATTATGGGCGTTGGTTTACACAGCTGCACTATCACTGTATTCTTACTCATCGCTGTCCCCTCATCCCTGGGGTGGCATGGCTTTCTATGGTGGCTAGTGTCTGGGTGACTTACAGTTCCTTGTTTGCTCCTTATCACTGTCCATACTTCTATAAATCGTTCTTTACTAAAGTTTGTCCTTTGTTTCTCTGATGGATACAGTTCTCTAATGGGGCTTCTGTGCTTGGCTCCTAGCAGGCACCTGAATTTTGTTCCCTTTCTCCTACTACAGTCAGGGCAAATGAGAAACTGTGGCCAGTCTAGGGAGAAACTCTCACAGCCTGGGCGCTGGGAGCAGCTTTCAGGCCCCATGTCTGACCAGTATAGTGGCTTTTGACATGCTGACAGTCCTGACTGTCCCAGCCTCTGCGATGGAGGAATGTCCCAGGGTCTGTTCCAGCTGGTAGAAGAATGGTTTCTTCTCCCAGAGGTTTTCCATCCACCCCCCCAACTCTAATTCTAATCTTCCATTAGGGGTGATCAAGGGCTTCAACATAGGAATTTGGGGGGGGGCGCAATTCAGTCTTTAGCAGGCAATAATAGAAAGCAAGAGGAAGCAGATAACCAGCTCAGATGTTTTAAGAAGAAAAATGCCTTCTTTCTGCCTCCTCCCATGTAGACAGATAACTTTATTGATGTGTATGTGAACAAAGCACAACTTCTGAGGGCCTGGTAGGGTAACCCTGGAGAGAACAGGCTTGGTGGGTGCTTACCTAGACTCACTCTGAACATCCTGACCTAGTGACTGTCGACCTGTTATGCTCAGGGCTCCCCAGGTCCCACTGGAGGCCACATCTGTTGTGGATGTCCCGGGCTGTCCAGCTTGTTCTGTGCAGAGCCAGGGCCTGGGATGGGGAGACGTCCTTCTCTCACGACCTCATTTGAGCAAGCACCATCACTAAAAGTAAGATATATGCTTTCCTTTAAAATATATACTTATTTCTAGTTATACAAACAATATGTCCATCATAGAGAATTGGGAGCATATAGAAAAATATACAAAGAAAAGAGTCAGAAACACTGTCCTTAAAGCAGAGATGACAGAGAGAGCAGAGTTAACATTTTGGAGTATTGCTTCCAGTCTTTTTTTTAATGCATATTTTGTGTGTGTGTGTGTGTACATGTGCACATTTATACGTGTTCATAGAAACATAAGCCTTCACGTGTTAAGTCATGTAACCTGTTTTGCATAAAGCTGGAATGAAAAATGGGGGTGGGTGATATTAATAGTCATCACTTGCATTTTACTGACTTTTAAACTCTATTTATAATTACAGGACCCCTCCCTCCTCCTCTCGCAAAGTCCTCTGAATCATTTTTGGGACATTTTAAAGGATTTCTTGGGTGTCAGGAACTACCTGTCTAGTTTCTTCACTTTTAGAACTGTGGCCCTTCCAGGGATGTTCGCACTGGGGAAATCCATGCCATTGGGTGTGCCTTGCCTTTGTTGCCAGGGCCAACAAGAAACCGTTTTCTACTGGGAACTGTCACATCTTACAACTCTGCCAGGGACTCTTGCCCTTCCTGGTACCCTGGAGACTTCCTCCAGGTAGGGAAGCACAATTGTGCTTTCTGGAGCCTGTAAGGTACCAAAGTCAGGCTTGGGCTTCTTATGGAAGTGGGAGTCTCAGTCCACTTTGGCTTATACTTTGGGGTACAAGCAGCCCTGCTTTAAGTCTTATGTAGCAATGTTTTCAGAGCTTTTTATAGAAAATGGTTGTGGCCCCTCCCTGCATGTTCCTGCTGGTGGCATCTAATAATCCTTTACCCTTTAACTCTGGTTTGATCTTGTGACTTACCAATGAGATGCATTCAAAAGGATGCTCTGGATCATCTGATATAAGGCTGTTTCTGGGTCTACTGGAATGCTCATTCTTGGGCCACTTTCTCTCAAAATCTAGCCATCATGGTATGAGGAGACTTATTAAGAGTCCACATGTAGGCACTCCAGTTGATGGCCCCTCTGAGGGGACAGTCAGCATCTACTACCAGCCATATGAGAGGGCCATCTTGGACATGCAGATAGAGGAGTCTTCAGATGACTCAAGCACAAGCTGCCATTTGACTGCAATCACCTAAAAGACCCTTAGTGAGAATTACCCTGCTGAGCCCAGTTAGATCACGGAACCATACATAAAAATAATAAATTGGTGTTTTAAGCCACTGAATTTTGGAATAGTTAGTAATGCAATAATAACAGATCATCTGAACAGCAGCCCTCCTTTCTATCAGCTCAGATGTATTCTGAGCTCTCCAAGAACTGAGGGACAGGCACACTGCTTTCTTCAGAATGACCCCACCCTGCCTATGTATGAGGCTTTGTGTCTGGGTTAAGCTTGTCTGCCTGGCCTCTTCCGTCCAGATGGTGGTGACATCTCTCCCAATATAATTCCACCGGATTGGTCCCATCATTCCTCTTGCCATTTCCAGACATATCTCAATCCCAAGGGTAAATATGGCTTAAGCTCCAGCTGGGAACTCTGTCTACACAAAACCAGTTTATTGTATATACAATTGCATGCATCTATAAAATTCTTTTTCACTTAGTGTTATATTGTGATAAATTCTCCATATCATTAAAAATTCTGCACAACTAATATTTCACCATTTGAGTTTATATCTTTACTTGTTTACCAGTATTTGGAAAGTTGCCCCTCCCACTTTTTTTTTTTTTCCTTAAATTATGAAAAAGGCTGAGATAAATATCTTTGTTCATACATCTTTACCCAGGTCCTAAAGGACTGAATCAAGTATTCAACAAAGTGTATAATTAAAAAAAATACTTGATGCATAAGAGTCAGAAAGATTGTACCAAGTGACCAACCAGTCACCAGTAAGTTAGATAGGCATATGGTATCTCATTATGATTTTAGATTGCACTTCTCTGTTTCTTAGTGATGTCGATCGAAAATGTTTTTTAGTCTCCCGCATTTCTGCCATAATTTTCTCTTTCTTTGCTCATCAGCAGTTATCTATTATGTGCCTGGAAATCAACTTGACACCAGAAGGTGGGATTGTTTGATATACAACCTCCAAAATGGACCCTTTGGCTGGAGGATAGAGTGGACAATGCGAGACAAAAAGAACACTGGCCCGGGGCCATTTTGGACGTGTTCTTCGTTTTGTTTTTTTTTGTTTTTTTTTTTGTTTTTTTTGAGTTGGAGTCTCACTCCGTCGCCCAGACTGGAGTGCAGGGGCTGCTCCCGGCCACCACAGCCTCGACCTGTTCGGCTCTGGTGATCCTTCCGCCTCAGCCTTCCGAGTAGCTGGAACTACAGGCGCGCGCTACCACGCCCGGCTAATTTTTTGATTTATTGTAGAGACGAGGTCTTGCCAAGTTGCCCAGGTAGGTCTTGAACCTGCGGGCTCAGGCAATTCACTCACCTCAGCCTCCCAAAGCGTGGGATTACAGGCTGAGCCACCGAGCCCGGCCTGGATGTGTTCTTAATCACCTTGGTGAGTCCTCAGTTTATTCAAGAGTCTGCTGCATGACTGTGTGGAAAGATGATGACTTTTGCCCCAGACATACCTATTTTCAAATGTTGGCTCTGCCACCTACCAGCTGTGTGATCTTGGTCAAGTTATTTAATCTCTACCATCAATTTCCTCAACAGTAAAACACCAAGTTCCTTGTAAGTCTGTCAACAGGATGGAAAGAGATAGTAACAAGACCACCTCCGATTGTCTTTCTAAAATGAAATCAAAGGAAGTCCTATTTAAAATCTTTCAAGAGCTCCCTCATGTGACCGAGGCATGGCTCCAGTACACCTTCCAGTCTCGTGTCTTGCCTCGTCACTCTGTCTTGTGGTTGTGGAGTCCCTGACACAGCCCCCACCTTCTCAGAGCCTGGTGCCTTTGGACACACTGTGTCTTTGGATCCTGTTTCTTCCTCTCCCCTCCATGTGGTTAACTCCTACTCGTCCCTCAGGAGTTAGCTGAAGTGACATTTTGCCCAAGATGCTTTCCCTGATGCTCCAAGTTGGGTCAGGTATCCCCTCTTCCAAGCTTCCCTGACCCAGTGCACCAACGGAGAGGTACACGATCCCCTTCCCATTGTTGGATAATGGTCCTTAGAGGCAGGAATAACTTCTTCATTTCTATACCCCAACCGCACAGCCCAGAACAGGATGTCTCAAACTTTATACTAATGACTAGGACTGGCTACATAGTTTGTGAGGCCCAGTGTAAAATGGAAATACAGTGACTCTTGTTCAAAAGTTACTAAGAATTTCAACATGGCAACAGAAGGATGTTAAAACAAGTGCAGATGTCTTCTGAGATCTGGGTCCTGTAGACTGCATAGGTTGCCTGCCTGTGAAACCAGCCCTGCTAGTGACACTTTGGGCCAGATGATTCTTTGCTGTGGGGACTGTCCTGTGCATCACAAGATGTTTACAGCATCCCTGGCCTCTACCTACTAGATGCCAATAGCACTCCTCCCTATCTGCGACAACCAAAAATGTCTCCAGGCATTGCCCAAAGTTTCAGTAGTCACCCCCCTGTTGAGAACCTCTGGCCTAGAAGACCTTAGACAATCAAGGTGGGTTCTTGGAAGGACCTGTGCTCTGCCAGAGGTAAGGGCAGAGTGCCATGGGCAACCCAACCAGCCAGAGGGAGGCTTCCTGGAGGTGTGCTATCTCAGGGGAAGTGCCAAATAATAAGTAATATTTGGACAGAAGCTCCTACCTGGTTAAGTCGGCTGCTTTATCAGGAACCCTGAGGGGTGCTGGGGAAGAGAATATCCAACAAATCCTGGGAAGCCTTGAAAGCTTCCAGATGAGTCATCAATTTGGTGGTTTCCCATGGGTGCAGAACGTCCCCAGGCTGTGAGATTTATAATGAGAAAGTAGCTTTGAAGTTCTTCCCTTGGAGTTTCTTCAGGGCCAGGAATAAGGGAAGCCTTGAGGATCACAAAGAACTCCCAGCTATAAAACCCTGGGCAGGCTTTCTTAAAAATAGGGGTCAGGCAACTGCAGGTCTCAGGCCAGACCTGGCCACTCACTGGAGCTGTGCATGACTGATCTCACCTCCCTCAGCTTCTTCCATGCCCAAGGACTCCAGAAGATGCTGCAAACAGCTCACCTCATTGTCTTGCTGGGAGAGGAGGCAGTAGGGTAGAATTCTGTGGCTTGGGAAGCTGGAGAATTCAGATGGAGATAGCAGGTCAGATTTCTTGGGAGTGAATGTGGGAAATCAGCTATCAGGTCAGATGTTGAGGAATATGGCAAGTTTTGTAGACTTGCATGGATAAAAGGACTCATCCTCTTCAAGCCAGGACCACCGGGTTGAACCTTGCTAAGGGTCACTAGACTTTGGTTCCCATAAAAACTAATGCTTGGAAAAGGCATTCTCCCCGAGGCAGGAGAGTGATGAGATTCTAGAAGATGCAGAGAGTTGGAACTTTCAGTGAGTCAAGTCTCTTGTGTTTGAGTGCCCTATCCTCTACATTTTATCTGTGTGACTTGCAAAAGTGTTCTCATTTTAAAGAATTTTAAAATGGGCGTAAGAATCATATTGACTTCATAGGGATGTGGTGAGGTAAAACGAGATCTTGTGTGCATGTGAAAGGACCAGCCAGTCCCCACAGCAGTTAGAACATATTGCCGACAAATCTCTACTAAAAGCTTCTGGTCATCATCTGTTTCATCCAAGACCCTTTAAGAACCTAGCTCAGCCATGTACTCAGACTCATTTGATTATCAGCAAAGGTCCTTTGTTCCAAGCAATGCCAATCAACTCTGGCACCTACCAGAGAATTATTGGAAGAGTGTTGGAGGCTCTAGATTCAGCAGATGCTAGAGGACCAGACTCCAAAACTAGACAGGTTAAACGACTCCCTCTTTCGCTTTTTCCAGACCACTCTGCCTAAAGGAACATGTAGTTTTTGCTTATCCGTGCCATAAGTTTACTGCTGCAGGTTCTAGCCCCAAGATAAGACCCGTGGGTAGTTCTGCTATGCCAACGACCAGGAGGGAGTCAAAATTCAGAAATGAAATATAAGCATACCCACTCAGCCTCAGATCCAAAGCCACATTCTCCAATCAGCTTTAACAATAACAAAGGTGATATTTAAATATATGGTTACTCTATCTATACCCAATGAACTTTAGGCTCAAAAAGTAATGAGGATGTCATTTACTGGGTCCGGGAACTCTCAATGGGAATCTGGGCACAAATGTCATCATCCGTGTTTGACAGTTGAAAGGTGATGTGGATTTTGAAGAACCAGGTGGTATCTCCAACAGATTTTCCCCTCACTGGAGTAAATCACTAACATCCGACTTGGTATGCAGTGACTGATTGTTTTCTATATCGAGTATCAAGACGTTCAGCTAGCAGAAACAGCAATGTACCTGTCTGTCTCTAGGAAATGTCAAAACTCTGGGTCTGTGCCACATTTTAAGCCATTGACCTTGACCACGTTTCCATCCCATGTGGCAGGATGTGAGTCCACTACATTAATTGCATCCTGTTGTTAGGAACAAAATTTAGGAAACAACGAGGACCATAGATGCTTTGGGCAGGATATGTGCAAACCATAAATCCTACAAAATAAATAAAGAATCCTACAAAAAAATGTAGAGACTTTACTAAATAAAGAAAGCTACAAAAAAAATGTAGAGACTTTACTTCTGTGAATTCCACAAGAACCAGCATTTCAGGGAATTTTGCAATACCCTCTCAAAAATGAACATTAAGTTGGTGTAATTTGCCATTCCTACTACTTAGAAAGGAGCACAGTAATTAATGAGTCTGGGAATTTTAGAGGCAACATATGCTACATTTGTGCATGTCACTTTAGACCATTTGGGGAGTAAACAGCCAGCTTTGTGTGGAGTGCACACTGGAAGGGGATCTCTGCCTAGTCCAAGCTGTGATGCAATCAGTTGTGCAGCTTGTATATGATGACTCAGCAGCTCCAACAGTACTTATTGGAATGCCATATGATACCTATAGCAAGCCTCCAATTGAGAATCACAGTCAAAAGTTTTTAAAGCCTAAGGGCAAATTCAGGTCCCAGTTGACAAATAATTATGCTCCTTTTACAAAGCATCTTTTGGATTGCTACTGGACCCTGTTGGAGACTGAATGATTGAAAATGGAACACAAGATAAGCCCTCATCCTAAGCTGAGCATCTGAACAGAATGGCAGATCATCCACCCAGCCATAAAGTTGGCCCTGTCCAGCAGCATGCTAACCTCTGTGAAAACTGCATGAATGGGACCAAGTGCATGGTTTCTTGAGGCACAAGTGAGTGGCAGGAGTAGACTGCCCATGCTCCCCAAATGCCTGCTCCTGCCATAATTCATCTCCTCCAGCAACCCATACCCAACAGCTGCGCGGGGAGATACCTTGAACTAGCAGACTGAGACAGAAGCACTGCAGTGTTTTTATAGCTCCACCAGGAACCACAGAGGAGGGAAAGCTACCCAATAAGCAAATATTCAAGCAGTCCACTTTGCAAAGGTTGGGAGAGAGGGAGAGAGGAAAGGAGGGAGGGAGGGAGGAAGGAAGAGAGGGAGGAAGAGAAGGAGACAGAGAGAGAAGCAGGCAATGGGTTAGCGTCCACCGGATTCATTTGGTCCAGGATGTGCCCATGACTGGAAGCTGCCGTACTCATAGGATGGCGTCCTGGTTGGTTGAAGAATCAGTCACCATGGCAGCAGGGTAGCACCTCCCAGGATGGGACACTATCCTGTGGAAAGTGATAAACACCCTGATCTGGGAAATAACGTGTGGTTCTGTTGCCATCATAGCCAGAATGAAGTGTCCACAGCCAAGGGGCTGAAGAAGGGTTTGCACTTCATGCCCCGCTCACAACTTTCACTCCCCATTCTCACAACTTTGGGCTCTGCTAGGTCAGTGACTTGGGTAAAGCTATGCTTTGGAAAGGAACGCATCCATGAAGGGGCATCACAAGGATCACACTGAACTGGAATTTAACACAACCCTCTGGTCAGTTTCCTCATGCCACTGGGAAAACAGGCCAAGAGGAGAGGCAGTCACCCAGCTGACCAGGGTGTAGGATCCTGGTCATTGAGGAAAAATAGGATTGCTAATTATGGGAACATAGAGAAGTAAGTTGGAATTTAGGGATCTCCTGGCTCCTACTTCTGCAGTATCTAGTGGTAAAAGCCAATGGAAAACTTCTGTAACCCCCTACCAAGGCTCATCTCTCCCAAAACCAAACATTGGGGCCACCCACCAGGGTGACCAGTGAAGGACTGGCTGAAGGCAAAAGCGAAGCAAAACTCGGAAACGACATCATTGTTATAGCCGGATTGCGAGAAAACAGTCTCCAACATGCAGACGGCTGAATTATGAGTCCTTTAGTAGCTGGCGGTCGAGAGGGGCTAGTGCCAGAAAGATCTCTGGACCCAGAGTGAAGCAGGCAAAGGGTTTATAAAGGCAAAAACTGCAAGTGGGCTACATAGCAACAGGGCACTAAAACCAAAAAGGAAACAATTACTTGGCACAACATTCTATTTCAGTTAAACAAAGGTACAATTAGAACAAGGAACTTGTGGCTAGGGAGTTTACAAACACCAGGGGAACAAGCTGAACACCAGGGGAACAAGGGAGTGGAACAAGGATGTGTGCTTGTGAGTACGGGAAGGTTACAACGGTCACACGCATGGAGGTAGCATCTGGCTGAGCTGGCAGCTAAAATGGAGGATTTGTTACAAGATGGAGTTACTTAGGCTAAGTTGCAGGTTTCCTTATGTGATGTCTTCCTTTATCCCCACTTGGATGCTACTCTATTGTAACATCAAGACAGAAAAATAGAAAACCACAGAGTAGGAGTCCTACTCCTGCAGGTAGGAAGCCCACCCGATTTGCAGGTTTTAATCCACTTTCCTTCTGTCTCTTTGGTACTTGGCCCACTAAGCCCCAAATCCAGTGTTTAGCTATGTGCTCTAGTCCTGGTTTCAGAGCTCTCCTTCGGGACATGCATTTTGACATCTGTCTCCTGTAACTGTGGAAAAATGACGACTCTCCCTGCCTAGCCTCAGCCTAGGGCTCTGTGAATCACGGGGCTTGCCTCAGTTTAGTTCAGACAGCCAACATTTACTGAGCCCGTGTTCTGTCCTCCCATGATCATGAAGACCCAGAGTGGATTGAAAGTAGTCCCTTACACTTTATATGCTTCCTACCTGGAGGAGTGGGGCTCCCACTCTGTGGTTTTCTATTTTTCTGTCTAGATGCTACAGTAGAGTAGCATCCAAGTAGGGGTAAAGGAAGACGTCACATAAGGAAACGGTTCATAATCTGGGCTAGGGAGCTTAGTATCCTAGGCCGGCCCTAACAAAGTATCACAAACTGGGTGACTTAAAACAACTGGTAGTATTGAAGGTTAGAAGTCCAAATCCAGCTTTTGGCAGGGTTGGTTCCTTCTGGAAGTGCTGAAGGTGAATCTGTTCCAGACCCTTCTCCTGGCTTCTGGAGGTTGACAGGACTCTTTGATGTTTCTTGGTTTGTAGCTGCATCACTCCAACCTCTGCTTCTGTCTTCACATGACTTTCTCCCTTGTGTCTGTGTGTCTTATCTTCTGGTAAGGATACAAATTATATTAGGGCACATGCTAACCTAGTATGACTTCCTCTTAACTCGATTACATCTTCAAAGACCCTATTTCTAAATAAGGTCACATTCACAGGTTGGGGTGGGGTTAGGACCTCACATATCTTTCTTGCGGGACACAGTTCAACCCATAATAGAGCTAAATTCTTATTTATTTACTTTTTATTTTCAAAATTAAAATGATTATTTTTTATTATTTCTTAGTGCTAAATTCTTAAAAGATTTCTTTCAACTTTATTTCCTTAAACCTAACGCAAGTTTTTTTTTTGTCTTTGAAATGAAGAGTACATTTTAGAAGCAGCTCCTCTTCTAAAGTTTTCTATCCTAATTATTACCACTCTACAAAATTGTTTAAATTAAAGGTTCTACAGGCTGCATATCCATTAGGCTGCATGTTTTCCAGTATAGGCGTGGGCTGCTTCAAAGAAATTGAAGGAACTCTTTGAAGGCCATCCCAGGAGGAAACAGAAAATTCTTGAGTTTTCTAAGAGTCTAGGTAGAGTAGGAATTATCAAATGGAAAAAAAAAAATCCCAAACAAATAAGATGCCTTTTACATTCAGGATGTGGCCAAGCTTCTATATAAGGGAAGAGGAATTCTTCAAATGTGTTTGTTTCAGTTCAATGTTTATGTTTTCAAGGATATTATTATTTAGTAGTATAGTAATGCTTCAGATTCAAGCAATTAATGTCAGCTTACTAAGTGGGCATATAAAAACCCAGTTGCGCCTCAAAATAACTGTGAGAGAAGAAGACCAAAGGGACCCCAGTTTTATGTAAAAGGAAATTCAGGCAGACTAGAAAGATGAATAAACTTGTCCAAGATCAGATGACTGGTTAGCAATGGAGTTGAGAGCACTGGCTTTCAGGCCAAAAGTCACAAATAATTCTGCAAAGCATGATGGTATAGATTTTTCTTTATGTTATTTTTTAATTCTTCATTCAACTTGAATAAGATAGAGTAATTGCTAAAGAAATATCTCCGAACCAGGGAATACATAGTTACTCTGAGAATACATAGTTACTGTCTCCTAGTAGCTCACAGACATATAAACCAATAACTTCATTAGAACTGATATTCCCACAGTCTTAGTGTCATGATAGAGAAATGCTGGGGTGCCATGGGTTCCACAGGGTGCGGATTCAACTGCTGAGAGAGGGAATGGGTCAGTATAGGCTTCACAAGTTAGGGGGCCCAAGCTGAGTCTTGAAGGACAAGGGGAGTAAGTCAGGCAAGATGGGAGGTGGAATGGGCCTGGTGTTTGCATGCAGTGGGGAAGTGCATAGGCGAAGGCATGGCAGAATGGCAGGTAATGGGGCTGGACAGCTAAGAAGCAGATCATGAGAGTTCTGAATGAAAGTCGTAGAGAGAGCAATGGAAGGTCATGGAGAAAAAATTTTAAACCAGAGTCCCTCACCTAGGGACTTTCTTTCTCCTTTTCTGCCCTCCCTCCTCTGGGACTTTTGGCAACATCTGAGGAAATTTTTGGTTGTCACAGTGGTGAGGAGGGAGTTGTTACTGACATCTTGTGGGTGGAGGCCAAGAATGCCGCTAAACATTCTACAATGCACAGGACAGCTTCCTACAACAAAGAATTATCCAGCCAAAAATGTCAACAGTGCCAAAGTTGAGAAACCCTGTTTTAAACAAGTGAATGTGTCTGATTTTTTTTTCTTTGAAAGACAAATTAGAAATTGCTGTAAGAGCTGGGGGATTACCATATGACCTAGCTACCTTGTTTACTTTGAATGTCCTTTCTTCTATAATCGAGTGAATATACATACGATATTTTCATTTTCTGTTTTATTTTTATGCTTCCTTGTTCTATGATTATCTACTAGAGGGAACGCAGTGTGATCATTGGCTATGTGAATAGTGCCCTGTTGAGTTATACAGTGCACAAACTACACACTAGATGTGGCAGGCTTGATGGTAATTGTGACTGGTGAGAACTCAGTGAATACCCAGTTTAGTGGATTCAGCCTAACTGAGAAGAATTTAAAAATCAATTGCTCAAGTAGTACTTTTCCTTAGTATTCAGCACAATCCTGGCAGGGGAGCTCAGAATTTGATGAATGATTGAGCAGTCCAAAGAATGAGGAGACTAATTGGATTCCAGGTGATGCTGAAGGAGAACCTTGTCATTAAAAATCCCAGCAAGGTATCATACCTAATTTCTGGAGTGCGTTGGAGTGGAAACAAACAGCTCTGTGCCAGGGTCCTTTTGGCTGACACTTCAGAACCCTGACTGGTGAGGGGCCCCTGGAGTACAGGCTGGGTTTTAGACTCTGGAAAATTACTAGGTTTTCTGTTCTCCTGGGTCCTCTGCAGCCCTTATCAGTGAAGCTTTGTCAGTGTTTCCATCATAAACCTTGGGTGTGGGGCTAAGTGGCCTATAAAATCTGACTCCGGGCTAAAGCTGGCAGGCACAGAGCCTGCTAAGATGCAATTAGTTTGTCTCAAGGAGTCTTCGGTTGGCTTCTTTGCTTAATTGGGAAAGCAGAACCAAGAAATACAGAGGTTTGGTGCTCCTTCTGTCTCTGAGGACGGGCACAGAAAGTCTTCTGTTGCGGGGCAGGAGAGGCCAGTCTTCAACGCAGAGCTCTGGGAAGCAGGGGTTTGGAGAGGTTGCCCACCAGAAATACTGCTGGCCAGCTGCCAAAGACAGTTCTGTGCCTGCGCCCACCCCAAGTCCCTTCTAGGTTTTTCCCGTGGTTACATTACATGATCCGTAAGATCTGCTTTTGTACCTGAGTGGGGATGTTCTGGAATGGCTTTTTAAAGCCATGCTTCCCACTTGTACCCTCTTCACTCCATGGTGACGTTCATTCATTATTGCATTCATTGCCTATTACACTTCTGTGTTCAGGTTGAGCAGTAGAGACGCATGAAGGAATCAGGCCTTGTTCTAAATATAGGCACTGTCCCTTGCCTGAGGTTACACAGTAGTAAAATCCTCAACCTCCTGGAACCTTAGTTTCCTTACTTTTAAAGTTGGAAAAAAATAATGCCTGATTTATGGCATAGTGAGGAAATTTACATGATTTGTAAAAAGACCATAACACTATGTCTGGTCCAAAAAAAAGAAAGTGTTCCTTAAATAGCACCTTTATACCACTAATATTAGTAATGGCTACAATAATAACAATGTAAAAAAAACCATTGTCCTTGGGGTATATACAGTGAGAAAGGAGTCAAGGAAGACTTCATGGAGGAGGTGACATCAGGGGAGGATGTGGCTTTTTCTGAGCTCCTTTTCCTTCATCAGAGCTGACTGCCTGCTCCTCAGATCTGCTCTCCACCCCCTATATTTCACTCCTCGCCCTGCCCCGCCAGAGGGCTCACGCCTGTAAAGTTCTCTTAAAGGTATTTTATGACTCCTTCATGTAGCCTGCCAGTCTACCCTGCTTCATATGCGGGCTTGTTAATCCCTTAAAGGTCCACCATGGTACACCTTTGAGACGCAGGCCCAGATATCCAGGGAGCAGCTGCTTTTACTCTGGAAAATGCCGGTAGGCGTTCATTTCCCAGAAGGAGGGGCACGGATCAAGCAGAGAGCTAGATGCTAGCAAGGAAACAATCATATTTTGGACACCTGCTGGTGCTGAAGATTCTGCTGGGGACGCTGACATCCGGAACCTGCGTTCCAATCCTGTGTTGGGCACATCTTGGGCGATTTGCTCAACTCAGTAGAATCTCATCTTCCTCCTGTGTACAATGGGATAGTGATGCCGACCTCCACCATAGGAGGAAGAGAAAATCCCTTAGCTGCCTTTGAGGGTCTAAGAGTTGAATGTTCCCTCGTATCTGCTTATATTTGGAAGACACTCTTACACTGAACACATGCTTCCTTTGTTCGTTGGTTAAACTATCTCACGGAAGCAGTGGGAAGTGGGAGAATGAGCACTGGACCTGGAGTTAGGGCTGGAAACCCAACGCTCTGTCTGCCAGCTTGGGAAGGTTTTTGGGTCAGAGGATAAAACTGACTCCGAAGGAAGCAGCCCCTGCTCGGTCCCTACGTACCTGGGTAAGAGGTTCCTCTGCACAGAGAAGAGACCCACTTAAGTTAAACAGACGAAGTTTAGGAAAGCTGGAGAGACAGGGACAATACCTGGAAGCCTCCTCCTTCCTCACAGCCAGGTGCACTGGGATGTGTCACTTGTCCTGGGAGGGACATTCTGGAAAGAGCTTTGGATTTGGAGTGAGCCAGGGCCCACCACCTAACAGCTGGGTATCCCTGGGTAAGCTTCATAACCCGTAAGTGTTCTTCATATGCCAAACACATCCATGGTAATTTCTTGAGGGATAAATGCATGGGTCAAAATACCCCCCCTAAGGACTGTCACCCAGCCCCAGGGCACAGCTTAATAAAGTCCCCATAAAACTTAGCTTCTCTGAATCCAGCTTCAGAAATCACAGCAAGTTGATTCATCACATTGTTTGAATTATGGCAATATGAAAATACAGAAAACCCACAGGGAGTCAGCCTTTTCCCATATATAAAACAGGGTTATGATCCCATATAAACTTTTAAAAGAATACTTTAGTTTATATCTTCATGCATATGCTTGAAAAAAGAAAAGGAAAGAACAAGAAAAGAAGAAAGGACACATCAACAAATAATATAATTCAAGTCGACAGTCCTGTGTTTGCATTGCTTAGGCTTTCTTTGTATCTTCGTTCCTCGTCTTGATAACATCCCCCTTCTGGGGCCCCTGCTTTAATGGGCTGGGGTTTTCCTGGGGCTTCAGAGTCCTGCTGCCTCCTCAACAAGCAGGATATCCAAGTTCATCCACTGTTTTCCATCTCCAGGTCACAGCCAGCATTCCAGGCACCAGCATCTGAGTCCTAGACCATGGACCATCTTGCAAGGAATCCCCCTATGTCCACTGAGGCTGTCGAGAGGATAGACGGGGGTGGGAAGCAAGTTGAGGGAAACAAATCTGAGCATGTCTGTCCCCATGTAAGACCTTGAAGAGCCCCCTTGGAGGTGTCAGGATAAAGTCTGAGCCCTGGGCAGCTCTGCCTGACTCCCCATCCTCACGGTCCACCCCTCCCGTGTCTCCTTTCTCTCTTTTGCCTCAGATTGTCCCTCTCTGCTTCCTCTGCCTAGAAAGCTCTGCCTTCTAAACCTCCCCATCTCTGTGTTTATCCCTAATCATCTCCTAAGACTCCCTTTCTGTGTAACATGCTCTGGAAAAATATAGTGACTACCCAGTCTGTCCTCTCCCACCCCAATCCAGGTCAATCTCTCACACCTTACAAACACCTATCTTACCTACACTGGGAAAAGAAAGTGATTGTAAATCTGATGAGTCTGTTTTCACCTTCAGGCTGTGAGTGCTGCAAGGGCAATGACTAAACCTATTTTTTTTCATCCTTATATCTTCAGTCTTAGTATAGTGACTTTTTTCATGGTGGGCACTCACATGATGTTTGCTGAGTTGTGATGATAGATTTCTAGCCCGGTCCTGGTTCTGCCATTGCTGATGACCAAGGTCACTTCAAGACAACTCTACCTCCATTCTCATCTATAAAATGGGGATAATGATCTTACTTTGTGGGGACATCATGAGAATCAGAGAAAAGTTTGTAAAGTGTGTATCGCTTAATTATTGACTTCATTTATTGAATGCCTACTCTTATTCTAAGGTTTTGGGGACAGAAGAAAAATAATTTCTTTGTAACACTGCAGTCGTCAGTCAAGATGAATTATTGAACACTGGCTAATGCCCACCAGAGATGCACAACAGCAAATTCTTGGATCAGGGTTATGTTTACACTTGGATGCTGAAGGAATATCAGTTGTTAGCTTTCAAATGAGACCTCCTCTTGGATGGCAGCACATAAAAGAATTGTCTGGGCACAGGTCCAAGGTTCTGTATGCAACATGTGTGGATATTCGAATACAATTTCGTCTACGCATGACCCCACCTGTCAAGAGCCCACAGTCAAATAAAAAATACAAATGATTAACATTCATGGCAAATAAAATGACAATAATAATTTGATAGTGGTATAATTTGAGATTGATAGTAATTTGTAATAAAGAGAATGATAATTGTGTACCTTACTAATTACAGTCTGCCCTCTCTATCCATGGGCTCTGCATCTGTGGATTCAAGAACCACTGATTGAAAATATTTGAAGAAAAAAGTCAATACAAATGAAGACTATTACAATAAAAATAATACAAATAAGAAAGTACAGTATAACTATTTACCCAGCATTTACACTGTACTCAGTATTATAAGTAATCTAGAGATTATTTAAAGTATATAGGAGGTCATGCATAGGTTATATGTAAATGCTACCCATTTTATATCAGGGACTTGGGCATCCACAGATTTTGGTATCTGCAGGGGTTCCTGGAACGAATCCCGCCTGGTTACCAGGAACTGCATTCTATGATTTCTTTCCCCCTCTGTCCTTACATGGTTAACCTTTTGTAGGGAACAGCAAGGGTGTCTAAAGATGAAACTCTCCTAGATGAGCACTAGAGAATTTTCTGGTTGTCAATCTTCTTGACGACTCAAGTATCCTAGAGTTTTGGATCTGGGCAAAGCATTTGAGATAGTATCTTAAGGGACTCATGGCACAGTAGGTTGGTAGGACACTCAGAGGCTTGGAGCTTGCAAACAGGCTGCAAAAATATTAGAAGAGCTCTTCCCACTGGTACACCATGTTGTAGTTTAAGCTGTGTCCACATGTGTTCCTTTGTGCGATCTTGATGCAAAAAACTGGTACTGTATGTGCTGGGTTATCTAACCCGTTTTACAGATGAGAAAAAGGACTTAGAAATTTACCCTGGGTTGATCAGCTAGTTAAAGGCACTGTCAAGACATAACCTTGGTTTTCACACTCAAAGCTTTCTTTTTCTTGTCTTACATTTACTTACTCCAGGAAGGGCTGAGTTCCCGGTACCTACCCTTATCCCTGCCACCTCTTTCAGTCTGGAGGTCTGAAGAGGGAGGGCTGCTTTGTACCTCGCCTATCCTTCTCTCTCTGTAAGTGTTGGTCTCCTGAAGCCTGCTCTGCCCACCTCCCCAAGGAGAGCTCGTCACTCCTCCTCCATGCTTGTTCCCATAGTGCTTGTTCAACAGGTGTGCTTGTGTAACAAGTAGGTGCAAAGCAATGTGGTTTGAGCCACAGGAAAATATGATCAAATTTATAGGTTTCTACTTAACAACATGCTGTCAAGGAAGAGGGCTGGATGGGGATGCATCTAGTAATAACTGAGTAGTTTCTAAAGGTTTTACTTCTTATAACTGTGTATAGCAAATATGAAGGGGTACCCTCCCAAACCCGGAATGTATTTATAAAAATTTGTGCATTTACTCTTACATGTTTAAACTTCAGCCACCTTCGAAGTACTCTCCTTTTGATGCAATACACCTATTGAGACACTTTTTCCACTGCTCAAAACAGTTTTTGAACTCGTCCATTTGATACCTTTTAGTGCTTCTGTCATTTTTTTTCACCTCTTCCACATTGGCAAAATATTTCCCTCTGGGGACTTTTTCATCCAAGGAAACAAACAAACAAAAAGTTGCACAGGGCGAGATTGGGTGAACAGGGAGGGTGGAGCAGGAGGGTCATACTGTTTTTGGCAAAAACTACTGAACATGCAGGATGGTGTGGACATGTGCATTCACAAATCACCCATCATGAAATGGGCAAACACATTGAAAAGATCTCCAAAAAAATTCACTGAAACTGAACGCAGCCTCTCATAACAATGCTAGCTGGTACAATGATGCTGATGGGTTCCTAGAACACTTAGCTAGTGGGGAAACCTATAAGGGGTCGGCCCTCCAAAAAATAATTCAGTATTTTTGGGTCTCCCCACCCCCATATCCTTATCCCTGTTTTATGGGTAACACGATCTATTACAGAAAAAAAAAAGATCTTGTCTGCATATTCACTAGTATTTCATATATTTACAAATTTTGGATTCTCACAAAGTCCTACAGAGGAAGGTATGAGTGATCCCATTTTATAGATGAGGCCACTGAAGTTTAGCAAAGTGAAGTAATATGTTTATCCAGCAAATCAGTGGTAGAATCCAAAGCCCATGATTCTATCCTGCAATTTTTAGGAAACTTCCCCCAAACAGAAATTGCTGCCGACAGGGCTTGTGTGATGAGAGGAAGACTCCAGGCCAGAGCAGCCCTACACACAGGGATGAGGTGGTGACAGCCTGCAACTCTTAGACAAGGAAGAAGGAAAGGAATTATGAGGTGTCAAACAAATAGGAAACAATTGGGATGTAATTATGAGGAAAGTGTCGGCAAAATTCCAGGAAGTCAAACTCTTATGGAGCTGTTTATAACGGAAGTGGTGGGAAAGCCACCCTCTGGCCCGAAAACCACATGTTCTGGAGAAAAACACCACATCGAATCACAGGGGCACTCTTTGAAGAAAAGGGACTTTCGTTCATCTAATTGGTCAGTTCACACTTACTGAGGCTCTACCATGGACCAATCCTATCCCGGGCACTATGGGCAGGTGGAACAAAACTCAATTCCTGACCCTCAGGTCATGCATTGTTGAAAGGTCATGGAGAGAGAGGAACCGTGTTACTGTGGAACGCTGTGTACGTGTCGATAAATGCCACTGTTTTGGAAAGTGCAGAATCTGAGGGATTATAGAGGATGGGACATCTCTGCCTGGGAAATCAGAGGAAGCTTCACCGAGGAGGTGATGTGTGTAGGACCTCACAGGAGGAAAATTCTTGAAATTAAGATGAGGACAGAACATATTCCAGAGAGACAGAAAAACACAAGCAAAAATACACAGGCAGGAGTGTGCGTGGCAATTAAGCGTGTGAAGAAGCATATGTGGCTGTGTCTCTAATGCTGTGCTTGAAACATAGCACAAGCCAGGCTCGGTGGCTCAGCCTGTAATCCTGCGCCTTTGGGAGGCTGAGGTGAGTGGATTGCCTGAGCCCCGGGTTCGAGACCCGCCTGGGCAAGCGAGACCTCAACTCTACAATAAATCAAAAAAATTAGCCGGGCATGGTAGCGCGCGCCTGTAATTCCAGCTACTTGGAGGGCTGAGGCGGAAGGATCGTCGGAGCCCAGCAGGTCGAGGCTGCGGTGGCCGGGAGCTGCCACTGCACTCCAGTCTGGGTGACAGAGTGAGACTCCAATTAAAAAAAAAAAAAAAAGAAACATAGCACAGACTATGCCAACTGAGGCTAGTAAATGAGGGTAGACAGTCAAATACACAGTGGAGAATCAAGTCCTTTGCCACTGATAGGTTTCTACCCAGCGTTTCGTCTCATCCAACGTTTCAATCAGTGTCAGTGCAAGGAAAGCCCTCAGTCAGGGTGCAGTGAGGCTGTTAAGTGCAATGGCCTCTTGGAGCCGGCCTGCCTGGGTCTGAACCTGGCTCTGCTGTTTACAAGTTGTGCTATCTAAACTCTCGGTGCCTCATTTTCTTTATCTGTAAAATGGGAATGACAACAGTACATACCAATCTTCTAGGACTGTTATGAAGATTGGACTTGGGTTTGTATTAAGCAATGTAATCCCACTCCCCTGGCCTTCTTGAATTTAACGGATGAAAGCAGCACTGACTTTGTGTATCTGCTTACAGCTTATGTCCAACATTTTGAGACACAGGGAATAATTATTTGAATGAGGCCTTGGAGCTCTTGTAGTCCAACTTGCTGGGTTTGGAATGTTAACCGGATTACTGTGTGATCTTGGGCAGGTCCTTAACTGCAATAGTTGTCCCTCAGTGCTCTTAGAGATGGCATGTGACCTAAAGCATCTAGTAGTGACTAATGGCCACACCGAGTTGTGACCATGCGCCAGGCCCTGTTGTGTTTTACAAATCACATGTTCACTTCTCCCAACAATCTCATGAAGTGGGTACTTTTATCATCTTCATCTAATCAATAAAGGAACTCAGGCTTAGAGAAGTGAAAGGATTTTTCCTCAGTGTCATAGTTAGTACATGGTAGAGGCAACATCTGAGCACTGACGGTCTAAATTCAGATCTGTGGGCCCCCGCCCTTCTGCGAATACCCATCGAGAACAACTGACAAATAGCTATCGCTATTGTTACTGTACCAGAGCTCTCAGGAAGGTTAGATACGATCTGGGATATAAAAATCTCCTATGTAACTTATGCAATTAACACTTAGGCAGTGCTGCTAGTGTGTCAAATTGTTATGGAGCATAAAGATGCACCAAAGGTATAAAATGTTATAATAAACAACCTGGAAAACAAGATATTAATAAAGTATCCTCTCAGCTGTTGTTTGTTTTATTGTCATTTTAACCTCCTGGCTTGAGCTGATGATTTCTGTGTTCCGGAGTTCCTAAGAAGGACTGACCCCATGACAGGAGTTTCTGGTTAATGTTCTTGAACTTCAAGCAACAGTTGCTGCCCTAGCTGCAGTGAAGGAGTTGGAAGCAGCTGGAAGTTCGCTGCCATGTCCCCTCCCAACTAGCCTCACTCTTGGCTGTCTCCTAGGAGGAGGGTACCTCCTCTGAGGCCAGAAGCTGGTCTTGGCAGGTACTGAGAATCCCCATAGTTCATTTTATCTCTGTCTTCCCTGAAATCACCCTCTCTGGAGGTCATTTTCTTCTTAGGACACTGCAATCTGATCCTGGGGGAATGTCCTATTATGAGCAGCTGTGTGTGGATTACTGGGAAGTAATCTGGAAGTGATTTCCAGAGTTAGGAAATCAGTGTCCTGGGCAAGGCTGGGCCAGTAATTCACTGACCTGTGCTGGGAGAATCACGGCTCCTCTATGGGCCTTGGTTTTCCCTTCTGTAAAATGAAAAGGTTGGATTGAGGATCTGGAAGGTCTCTTCTGGTTTGAAAACACAGAGTGTGGCATTCCTCTACTGGCAGTCATAAACTAAATCCACCAAGTCAATGTCAGACATATTACATCTAGGACATGGACTCGAGATGAATATACCCTTCTTATCCCTACTATGCTTCCCAGGCATTTCTAGTGATAGTTTTGGTTGTTTTAAAATCCACACAAACCCCTCTGATTGGTGAAGCTTAATTCCCCTTCTAAGATTAGGTCATACAAGGCATAACAGCTTCCACCTTGCTCTTGCTCTTGAATTCCTTGCTCTAGGGGAAGCCAGCTGCTATGCTGTGAGGACACTCAAGCAGCCCTAAATGTGAAGGAACAGAGGCCCCCTGCCAACAGCTATGTGAGTGAGCTACCTTGGAAACAGATTCTCCAGCCCCAGTCAAACCACCAGATGACTGCAGCCCTGGCTGACATCTTAACTGCAGTCTCATGAAAAGTCCCAAGTCAAGACCATCTAGCTAAGTTGCTCCTGGATTCCTATCTTTTAGGAACTGTGTGAGATGATAACTAATTGTTATTTTTAGCTGCTAAATTTTGGGGTAATTTGTTACACAGCAATAGATAACGAATACACTAGTGGTGGTTGCTATTGCTAGTGATGATGGTGGTGGAGTAATCATTACCCTGCCCCTGTATCATTGTAAGTTTCCTGTCCGGGAATTGATTAAATGATGATGGAGGGTCTTGTTTCAGAAAGGATTTCAAAGGGCATAATCTGAAACTCTTTAGCTTCTACTCTTTAGCTTAGCATCGATCCAGATTTAGGGGTTCATTCTGTCCCTACACCAGGAAATATAAGTGGCTCTGTCTAGGCCAGCAGACTTATGACTTAGTGTCATATAAATCTTGACCACAGGTCCCTCTCTGAGCTTAATCCCTATTCTGGTAATTGCTTTTCCCACCCCATCTTCTCCACTTTTACAACCGTGTTGGTCCTCGTGACCCCAAGAGAGCTCTGTGATCAATTAGATAAGTCTGCCATGAGCGTGCGAGGGAGGGTGGTAGCACACATGTCAGGAATCCTCTGTTTTTAATAAGAAGCCCATAGTTTATCTCTTAATCTTTTCCCTGTGCCACCTACTATTAGACCTCCTGTGGGATAATGTAAAGGACACGGTTTGCCATTATTATCGGTGTGCATGCTCTCTAATGATTAAAAAAAGGCCCTGGTATTTGGAAACATTATAATTTATGAGCACAGACCGTTCCATGGCCTCATAGAGTCTCGGTGAGTGTTGAGTGAGCCAGGGTGGGGATTCGTGTTAGCTCCTATTGCATGGGAAGGAATAGCTCAGCCAAGGCACACGTTGCAAGGACTACCTCTGTCGTCCCGTTTTATGACTGGATGCCTGTCTTTGATATTACTCTATGGAGATTAAGGCTCATGGAATACTTTAAGGGCTTGGGTTCAGCTCAAAACTAAAACTTCCCCCTTATTACCACACTGCTGGAAGTGGCGAAGTGCATTTGTAAGGAATCTGGAAGACTTTGCCAACCCAAGTTGGGAGGAAGAGAAAGCGAATGTGCAGGACCTGTGGGTGTGTGGCTGTAAGGTTTTCCCAGGCTTGAAACTCTCTTTTACTTTGATGTTATCGTCATCATCATCATCACCATCATCCTTAAAACAAGTGCCTTTTGACATTTCTCAAGGACAGTCATTCTTCACATTTGGGTCATCTTTTCACTGACAAAAGGCTTTCTTGCTCCAGATCCTCGAAGGCTTTGGTATTGCTGCTTTTGATGGATGAGGAAAATGAGGTGCCATTAAAAATACTGACTTTAGGGCCATTGCCAGATCATCATGGCCATTGCCTTACTAGACTCTGGTATGACCATGTGCTCTTTGAGCTATGGCTGTTGCCATGCTTCCTGGCTTTGGCCCCCTTCCCTACCTTGGGGAGGTGAATCTCTTCTTTCTCTCTCTCTCTAATTTACTTTCTAAATAAACTATTTTCTAAACCCCCCCCAAAAGAATACTGACTTAAGATTCCACAGCATGACTGTCTGTACCATATTAAAAACTCCCATTTCTTTCCCTAGTGAGTGAGGATGAACGTGTGGGAATGTGTGTGCAGGGAATATATTTGCATGCAGGGGTCTTATAAGTGTAGAGGACTTAGGATCCTTTAACATCTAGACCCCATCCACCTTTGCATCACTGGCTCCCATTATTTTTGTAGAACTAGGAAAAGAGAATTTTTTTGAAATAAAATACTACATATTCATTGTATATCATTTAGAAAGCATAGTGTACCAGTTTACTTGAGCTGTCATAACAAATACCACAGACTGGGTGGCTTAAACAACAGAAGTTTATTTTCTCACAGTTTTGGAGGTTGGAAATTCAAGATCAAGGTGTCGTTAGTTTCTGGCAAGGCCTTTCTCCTTGGTTTGCATATGGCTGCCTTCTCAATATGTCCTCACATGGTCTTTCCTCTGTATGTGCATATCTCTGGTGTCTCTTTTGTATTCAGATTTCCTCTTCTTACAATAATAATGGTCCGACTGGATTAGGGCCCACCTTAAAGGCCTCAATTCAATTTGATCACCTCCTTAAAGACCCTATCTCCAAATTAGTTACTTTCTAAGGTATTGAATTTAGGTCTTCAGTGTTTGAGTTCTGGTGCAGAGGGAACACAATTCAGCTCAGACAAATGGAAAACGTGGAAAGTGCAGAGAATTACAAAGAAAATAAAAACCATCTGTAATCTCACCCCCAGGAACAATGCCTGAATATTTTGGAGCATTTCCTTCCAGTGCTTTACAAAACTTTTTCTCTTTCCATATATGACCAACCTTGTGATCCAGGTTGGAAACAGTAACAATAACAAATAACATGTATTTGCTATCTCATGTATTAATCTTACCACATTTCAGGTACAATTGTCAGTGCTGTGGAGGTATTAACTAATTTATTCCAGACACAGCCTCATGAGATAGGTACTGTTATTATTGGCATTTTACCGATGAGGACAATGAGAAGCAGGGGAGGTAAGTAAGTTTCCCCAGGGTACACAGTATAGGTGTTCAGTGAAGCCAGGGCATGCCCTCAGGAAGCACAGCTTTCGAGTCTGTGTTCCTCAGGTGCTGTCTGCAAGAGAAGCATGAATTCAGGAGGAGAAGGGAGAGAGGCAGGATAGGAAGTCGGAAACTGTTTAGCCATAGTGCTCTCTCTCTCTCAGCAAGGCAG
This sequence comes from Tarsius wallacei, assembly GCA_963574415.1. Classification (NCBI taxonomy): domain Eukaryota; kingdom Metazoa; phylum Chordata; class Mammalia; order Primates; family Tarsiidae; genus Tarsius; species Tarsius wallacei. Next base: position 48,335 of record CAUYQG010052283.1, read on the forward strand.
GAGCGAAAACGAAGCAGGCTTTGGGGGCCAGCGAATCTGGCTTTGGGTCAGGGCTCTGCCATTCTCTAAATTGTGACTGTAAACAATCTATGCAGCCTTTCATTATCTCCATTTTGGGACGTCGAAGTTGAAACAAATTACCCCGTCAGTGGTGCCATGAAGACGAGAGATAATATACTTAGACTAATTAGCACAATGCCTGTATATCATTATTGCTCAAGAAATAGGAGTTATTGGGGTTATTTATAAAGATCTTTCAAGTCTGAGAAATGACACATTTCCATGCAGCCCTGCTAGTTTCTTCTTTCATTCACTGAAGAAATGAATAGAGCCGGGCTCGGTGGCTCAGCCTGTAATCCTGCGCCTTTGGGAGGCTGAGGTGAGTGGATTGCCTGAGCCCGCGGGTTCGAGACCTGCCTGGGCAACTTGGCGAGACCTCATCTCTACAATAAATCAAAAAATCAGCCGGGTGTGGTAGCGCGCGCCTGTAGTTCCAGCTACTCGGAAGGCTGAGGCGGAAGGATCGCCGGAGCCTAGAAGGTCGAGGCTGCAGTGGCCGGGAGGGGCCACTGCACTCCAGTCTGGGCGACAGTAAGACTCCAACTCAAAAAAAAAAAAAAAAAATGGGATGGGACAGGGGCATCTGCCAACATGGGTGGCACCTGTCCCAAAGCCTACTTAGCAGGACTGCAAGATTCTTTAGGGCAAGGACATTCCTCTCTCACTCGTTCATTCACTCATTCTTTCATTCAACAGATATTTCTTAAGCACCTGTGTGCCAGGCATTGTTCTAGGTAGTTGGGCTACATCAGTGAACGAAAAAGTAAAGGCTAGAACTTACATTTTAATGGACGAAGATACACAATAAACAATAAACATAATACAAAGTAAATTATAGAGTATGTTCTAAAATGATAAGTGCTATGGGGAAAATGGAACAGGTTAGGGGGACTGGGAGTGCCGGGGGTGGGCAGTTAAAATTTTAAAGAGAAGTTAACTTTTGACCAGGCACTTGAAGGAGGAAGTCATGCATATATCTTAGAAAAAATGTTCTAGGCAGAGATGGACAATGCCAAGGAGGCCAGTGTGACTGAGGTGGGGGGACAGCAGCAGGAGGTGAAGCTAGCATGGGAACGGAGCATCTGGACAGTTAGGGGCTGTGATCCATTGTCAATATTTTAGCTTTTACTCTGAGCAAAATGAGGTGCCAGTGGAGGATTCAGAACTGAGAAGTAACTTTATCCACTTTTAAATGGATCATTCTAGTAGCTCTATTGAGAAGGGACTGTCAGGGACAGAGCTGGCAACAGGGAGACCAGTTGGGAGGCCATTGGATGAATCCAGGCTCGAAGTGATGGCATCTCAGACCAGGATGATAAAAGAAGTGGTCAGATGCTGGATCCACTCCGAAGGTAAACCCAGCATGCTTTCCTGACAGATTGGATATGGGATATGAGAAAAAGAGAAGTCAAGGATGACTCTAAGTGGACATCTGTCTGACTGGAAGGGGACAGTTGCCCATCGCTGAAGTGAGGAAAAATAGAAGTGAAGCAGACTTGGGAAAAGATTGGGAGCTCAAACTGGGGGGTGCTCAGCTTGAAATATCAAATATTTAAATATTGTTGTTGAATTGACAGATATGTGATTCAGGGAAGTAGAGGGGGTGGGGCTAGAGATGCATGTTTAGAAGATGCCAGCATATGGTACATAAAGCCATATGACTTGATGAGATCATATAGTATCTGTCAATGTCTCTCTGTATCTGTCTGTCTATCTATCTATCACCTATCATCTCCCTCTCTCTCTTTCTCTCTCACACACACACATGAGGGGAGACCAAAATAATCTTGGAATTATTGTTTGGAGGGCGAACTCCTTGAAGTACAGGCTTCCCTCACTAGGCAAGTGTTCTAGGAACCCATTAGGATCAGTGTAACAACTAGTGTTGTTGTGAGACGCTGTGGGAGGCTTCAGTGAATTTTCTTTTTTGGAGACTATTTACATCAACAACCTGCCCACACCATGCTGCGTATTCAGCAGTTTTTGACCCCAAACAGCATGGCCTCTGTGCCCCACCTTCCTTATCACCTGATCTCGCCCAGAGCAGCTTTTTTTTTTTTGTTTCCCCACATGAAAAAAGTCCCCAAAGGGAAACATTTTGCCAATATAGAAGAGGTGTAACAAAAACACCAGAAGAACTAAAAGGCATCAAAACTGATGAGTTCAAAAACTGTTTTGAGCAGTGGAAAAAGTGTCTCAGTAGGTGTGTTGCATCAAATGGAGAGTACTTTGGAGGTAACTGGAAAGTTTAAACATGTGAGAATAAATACACAAGTTTTTATAAATAAGTTCCAGTATTTGCATCTCCCCTTGTATACAGGAAGAGAGAGAGAGAGAGGAAGAAGAGTAAGAATGGAGCCTCTATAGCCCTCCAACTTTAGGAGAAAGGGAGAAGAGAAGGAACCGGCAAAAGTGATTGAGAAGAATTTTCAGCAATGTGAGAGGCGGGGAATCAAGAGAGTTTTACAAGCTGAACAAAGAAGAAGTACCAAGGAGGAGAGGGTAATCAACTGTGTCAAAAGCTGCTGTTAGGTAGAAGCAATTGACCATTAAGTTTAGCAACATGGAGGTCATTGGTGACCTTGACAAAGTTGTGTTCACGGAATGTGACTGGAGAGGGTCCAAGTGAAATTTGAGGGAGGAATTTCAGACAGGGAGGACACAAACTCGTTTGAGGAGTTTTTCTACAAAGGGGAGTAGAGAAAGGGGGCAGAGGCTAGAGGCACATGAAGAGTCAAGTCAGGTTTTGAAAGGCAGGAAAGACAAGATGTGTTCACATGCTGATGGGAAAGGGAAAAGGGAAACTCGATATTGTAGGAGAGAAGATGGTAATTATTCTATTTGTGTCCTTGTGAAGTGAGGGAGTGACTAAGCCACCCGTGGCAGGGCTGGCCTCAGGGGGCAGCAGGACAGATCATCTGCAGTGACAGGAGGAAAGGCAGGGCACACAGGCATGGATGCAGGGTAGACGTTGTGGGAAATGTGTGAGTGTGTGGATGTTAGCTGCGGATTGCATCGTTTTCTGTGCAGGGGCATCAGCTGAGGGTGAGAAAAAAGGAGCAGGTGTTGGAGGTTTGAGGAGAGAGGAAAGGTGTGGAGGAATTGCTAGTTTTTCTCTCTGTCCCAAGCACAGGACTTGGCACAAGAGAAAGTTGACCATGATGCAAGACATAGAATTGAACTGGATTTCTCTAAAGTTGCCCTCCCGGGCACTGACTTTGGAATCTGACAGGGTTTGAATCTTGGCTATACCACTCTCTAGGTGTGTGGTCTCCAGCAAGCCATGGTCCCCTCTTCACTTCAGGTTTCTCATCTGGAAAGGGAGAACTGAATGAGGTCACAATTGCTCTGGGCCCTGCTACTGCGTGACACGCAAGGAGGTGCTGAAACAATGCCATTGCTGGTTTCCCAGGCACTGCCATGGCCTTAGCCCTCTGGACTGCACAATGACTTTGGAGTCAGAAGAATTTAGATTGGACAACTCTTCCATTTTTTGTATCTCAGTGAAGTAGAGATCACAGAACAGACTTTAACTATTGAAGACTAACTCCTAATATTCTTTCTCTTGGAAACGAAGAGTCTATGAATTCAAACTTACTGCCTTCCCAGCAAGTTGACAAGTTTTTCTATTTCCAAATTAATAAATGGCAGAGTGGATAATAATGAAAGAGAGACAAACTGGGCCAGCCATGCCCTGGCTGGTGACTTTTGTATAAGTTAGTGTTCTCCTCTGAGCCCCTGGTCCTGCATCTGCCTGATGGGAACCTGTGATGTCTTCTTTGTAGGGCAGGTGTGGGGCCCAAGGAAAGAGTTGCTGAGCAGCAGAGGTGAAAGCATTTTGCACACCATGGAGTGCTCAGAAACACCCAGGATAGTGGTGGCGGCCTGTGTCTCCATGTAGCAGAGCCCGTCAAAGCCTTCAAGGGAGGTTGCAACACATCAGAGCCTGCAGCTGCTGCCAGAGAGTGTCCTGGGCAGCTGCACATGCTCCCTTTGGTTCTGACCTTTGAAATAGTAAAACTGTGACACGTTGCTCATGCTCTAGGGTAGAGATGAAGTAAAAACAGGTCAGGTTGCCCAGACCTTAACAAGGAGCAGATGGACGAGACTCGCCTCCTTCCCTCCCGTCTCTCCCAGTCCCCCAGGGGAAACCCCAGCAGGCAGCGTCCACAACCTTCCATTCCCCGGGCCTCCTGAATTTTCCAGACTGAGAAAAGGGAACAGATTCTCCGTGGCAGATTTTGGAAGAGCACAGATATTGGAGTCTACTGTCGCGGGTCTGGATTCCAGCTCCTTTATATTTTAGCTATGAAGGCTGATCGTGTGTCCCAGTTTGCCTAGCGCAGTCCCAGTTCAAGCCTACGGACCCTTGTCATGATTGTTAGCATCTCCTTCCCCTTCCAAAAGTATTTCTGTATGCATGAGAAACTGCAAGCTCATCCTGTGCATAGGTAGCTTTTGCTCTAACTTCTTTGAACCTCAGTTTCCACATCTGAAAAATGGAAATCATTGTTTATACATGGCAGGACTATTATGGATGATGATACACGATTTAAATAATGCAGATTAAAGAAGATACAAAGGCACAACTTTATATTAGTACTGTTCTAGTTTATGCTTTCATCAATGTTTTTTAGCCAAAGTATTTAAATACAACTTGAGCTGGTCAGGTGACCGCCAGTGCTGTGGTTCTCAAAACTTAGGGAACATCAGAGTCACCTGCAGGATTCGGTTTTCCTCTACCAGCCATCCCCTGTTTCTCAAATCCAAAGTCCAATTCTAGAATTATTCTGTGGGCTTTCAAAGAGGATCACAGTGCCAACTGGGAGAAACCAAGAGCCACACAGTGCTGAGATCTCTGAGGACCTGGACTCCAACTTATTTACAGCTGAAGCAGAAGAAAGGGAGAGGAAGGAGGAGGGGGAGGAGCATTCATCTGAGGGTTTTCTGTTTCGGGTTCCATGCCAGGCAATTTGAAAAATACATCCTCCTTACAGCAGCCTTTTGAGGTAAGTGTGATTGTTTCCATGTAGCAGACAAAGGAATTGAGGTGTGGTGGTATATTTGTCTGCTCTGGTTGCAGTAACACAAACTGGGTGGCTCAAACAACAGAAATGTACTTTCTCACAATTCTGAAGGCTACAAATCCAAAATCAAGTGTTGGCAGGGTTGGTTTCCTCTGAGGCTGCTCTCATGTCTTGTAGATGGTCATCTTCCTTCTGTACCCATCTGTGTCCAAATTTCCTCTTCTTATAAGGACACCAATCATACGGGACTAGGCCTATCCACGTGATCTCATTTTACCTAAATTGCCTCCTCAAAGGCCCTATCTCCAGAAACGGTCACATTCTGAGGTATTGGGAACTAGGGAATTTTGGGGGGAAATAACTCAGCCTCCAAGGTAGTCAGCCTCCAAGATCCTGCCTCCCGGTATTCACTCCACTGTGCAGTTCCCTTCCACCCAGTCCCACGTCAGTGTGACCAACAGTGTATGTCAGAAGGGATGGTATGTCACTTCCGATATGAGGTTATAAAAGCCTGTATTTCCATGTTGGTCCCTCTTTCTCAAATTACTTGCTGTGGGTGAGGTCAGCTGCCACGTTGTGAGGCTGCTGTGGTGAGGAATTGAGGCCTCCCACTAGCAGCCACGTGTGAGAGCCATTATGGAACAGGTCTTCAGCTGCAGCCACATCTTCAGGCAACCGTAACTTTTTGAGAGACCCTGAGCCAGAACCACCCCTCCCCCCGCCCCCCGCCAGTCTAGCTGCTCCACAGTCTGGATGTGCAGAAACCATGTGAGATAATGAATGTTTGCTGTTCTGAGCTGCTAAATTTTGAAGTAATTTATCTCAGCAATATATAACTATTAATAATCCATGAGGCTTGGGGAAGACAAAGGCACAGCAACTGTAAGTGGCAGAGACAGAATTGGATGGTTGAGTTGCTGGCTCCCTGGCCCTTTCCAGCACACCCTGTGACCTGAGCCAAGATGAGCTTTGCCATAGATGATTGCAGTGAAGCATGCCCGAGGAGGTGAGGAAAGAAAGGAGGGGAGAGAAGAGGCCCTCCACAATCAGCGGGGGAAAGCCTGGGAAAAAAAAGGTACAGCTGAAGCCACAAATCTAACAGACAGGTGGAAATAAGAAGGCCAAAGACCACCCCCAACTACTTCTCCCACTGCGCCAGAGCTGCAGTGACTCCCCCTGTTGCCTGGGTCCTGCCTGTGTGGGGGAGACAGGCCACTAGGCTGTAGCATCCCCAGGAAGGCCTGCAAGTCTTGAGTCACTCTGGTCTGTCAGATCAAAGACCTGCTCCAACCAACCTTTGCTTTTTTCCACAGCCTTGTGGTACCTGGGACCTGGCAAGCCAGGAGATGAATTTAAATGAGCATCTATTCATCACCTACTGTGTGCCAGGCACTGGGCTAGATGTCTGATTTAATTTCATATTTAGAGGAGACCTCAGAAGTGTGTACTTTTATTTATTTATTTATTTTTGAGTTGGAGTCTCACTCTGTTGCCCAGGCTGGAGTGCGGTGGCATGCTCACAGCCACCACAGCCTCGACCTGCTAGGCTCAGGCGATCCTTCTGCCTCAGCCTTCCAAGTAGCTGGAACTACAGGCATGCGCTACCATGCCTGGCTAATTTTTTGATTTATTGTAGAGATGAGGTCTCACCAATTTACCCAGGCTGGTCTTAAACCCGTAGGCTCAGGCAATCCTCTCACCTCGGCCTCCCAAAGTGCTGGGATTATAGGCGTGAGCCACCACACCTGGCCAGAAGTATGTACTTTTATACACATTTTACGGATAAAATCAAGCCAGGTTCAGAGAGCTAAGACAGTCAGTGTAAAACTCATCAACGACTGACTGGTGAGCCAGGATTTGAAGTCAGTTTTGTTTATCTTCACCAAGGTCCCCGGCAATGCCTTGCCAACAGGCTACATGACTGAATAAGGAGGCAGAGTTTGAGAGAGCCATATTTAGACACACACACATATATATTTAGATTCGAGCATTCACATGCATATTCGTTCATTAAACACATGTTTTAAAATGCTCTCAGCACATGCCTGACCTTGTGAGGATAAGAAAGCAACAGAAGTGGAGTGCCTGTCCCAAGGGTTGGGTGGGGAAGACATCACACTGTATCATATTCCCTTGATCACTTGGAACTGGGGGAAAGCACAAAGATTTATGAAGGTCGAGGCCTGAGCTGAACCCACCCTGGGCAGTCAGTGAAGGCTTCCTGGGGGAGGAAATACCTAAGCTGAGGCCTGACAGAGGGGTTGAAGTTAGGATAACAAGAGGAAGAGAGGGTGTCGTGGGTCTATGTAAAAACCAGGTTTAAGAGAGCTGGGTGGTGGGTGCTCATGGGAGCCTGACTCTTCAGAGTGTGGTCCCAGCCACTCTGGCATTCCCTGGGAGATTGTTAGTTTGGTGGAGCAACCCTTTCGAGCCCCCTCCCACTGTGAGAGCTTTTCTGTCCTCTCAATCAATCCTGCTTTCTCAAAAACAAAAACAAAAACAAAAACAAAAGAATGGCAGCTTCTCAGGCTCCTCCCTAGACCTACAGGATCAGGATCAGAATCAGATGACGCACACGCACATTTAAGTTTACGAAGTGGTCCTGCAGAGGCAATAAGCACATGTTACAAGTCATGTAAGAGCGTGAGATACATATCTTCAGACACACAAAGAGGCACAGAGAGGGTGGATGGAGTGCCATGGGATGGATGCCAGGTGTGAGGCTCAGCAGTAGGCCCAGGCCAAAATGTTTCTAGGCCTAGGAGGTGCGGCCACGTCTGTTTTTTTTTTTTGTTTTTTTGTTTTTGTTTTTTTTGTTTTTTTGTTTGAATTGGAGTCTCACTCTGTTGCCCCAGCTGGAGTACAGTGGCACGCTCATGGCTACCCCAGCGTTGACCTGCCGGGCTCCGGCGATCCTTCCACCTCAGACTTCCAAGTAGCCGGAACTACAGGCATGTGCTACCACGCCGGGCTAATTTTTTGATTTACTGTAGAGATGAGGTGTTGCCAAGTTGCCTGGACTTGTCTTGAACCTGTGGGCTCGGGCAATCTACTTGCCTCGGCCTCCCAAAGTGCTGGAATGACAGGCTGAGCCATCAAGCCTGGCCTGATTTTTTAATAGAAGATAAATATCTGGATATTTATAAATATCCGGATATTTATAAAAATCCTGCTGATTTTAAAATGTCAATTTATTTAAAAGTTAAAAATATTCTAGCAGATTAAAAAAATCATGCCTTTGGGCTGTTAGTTGGTGACTTCTGGCTTCTAATTGTGAGCACGGGGCCTGCATCATAAATGGGTATTGAGTGGTGAATGAATAAATGAAGTGGGGAAGGATTAGAATGTTTCTCCAGAGGTGGCTGATTATTCCACGTCACATGCATTTCCACCCTTGGCCTCAGTTTCCCTGCCTAAACGCCTAGAGTTCCAATTGATAATCTCTCAGAACTCTTCCAAATCTGAGCCTCGGCAGTGCTAGGAGAGAGATAGTTTTCTGTCTGGAAGGACAGGAGCAGGGGGTTCTGATTCCAGAGTCAACACTTATGACCACAGAGTCAGATGAACTTACAAAACATCTCAGATATGACCCCACCCTCATTTAGACTCAGTAGGAGATTTAGAGGACCAGATAATGTTAGGTGGTCAATTTCAAGTTTATAGAAATCAATTTTGTGAAGAGTTTTCAAAAAGCTTTTTGCTGACACAATCTTACTTTCATTTCCCAGCAACTCTGGGGGGCTAGGTATTATCCTGTTTTTCAGGTGGGGCAACTGGGGAGACAGGTGAGAGACAACTGGGACATGACTTAAATCCATTTCTTCTGACCCAAAGCATACGCTTTTCCTGCTTCACCATGGTATTTTTCACTGTCAAGAGATGAATTATATTATTCACTGGTCACATTAAAAGCTCAATGACTGAGGCAGGATAACTGCTTGAGCCCAAGAGTTTGGGACTAGCCTGGGTAACATAGCAAGACCTTGTTTCTACAAAATCTACAAAAATTAGCCAGACGTGGTTGTGTGCGCCTATAGTCCCAGTCACTTGAGAGGCTAATGTGGAAGGATCACTTGAGCCCAGGAGGTTGAGGCTGCAGTGAACCAGGATCGTGCCAACGTACTTCAGCCTGGGTGACAGAGTGAGACCCTGTCTCAAAACTAACAAAACAGAAAGCTCAGTGAGCTGGAGGATACAGCCCAAGTCGATCTTGATGACAGAAGGGAAAGGGACAGAACTGGGTTTAGACACAGGCGTGAACCCAGGCGGGTGAACCCAGACAGAGTTCTTAGAAGGTATTAGAAGAGTGAACCCAGGCGAAGGGGTGATATGGAACCGGGACTGTGAGCTGGATAACTCTGTATTCAGAGGGGTGTTTGAAGTGTGCTGAAGGTGGGTGTTGCTGGTTTCCTCACTTCGGATTGGCGGGCATCTTTCTGCCATGACAGTTGTTTAGGTAAGAATGGAAGCACTCAGCCCAGGATGTGGAAGTGTTCATTCTTTAGACAGGTCAAAAGGGCTGAGCTGAGGTTCAAAACATGAGCTTTTTGGGTCTGGATTTTGCCACATGCAACGTCCTTTGGACCTTAAGCATTTGTAACCTAGCCTCACAGATTAGCACTCTCTGTCTCCAGTCGCCTGGAATGGCCTGTGTTCTTCCTTACTTACCCCTGGGTCTTTGCACATGTTATCCCTTCGGCCACTCGGAGGAGGAGGCAGCAAAATGGGCAGAAGGGCAGAGGGAGGGAAGTGTTGTCTGGAAAATTCATACGGACTCTTTAGGTGCCAGGCTGGATGGCCACATAATAAAATGCTGACGAGCACTACTGGTTACCTACCACCTGTGTGGCTTTGACAAGTGTCTTCTCTTTGCCTCATTTTCCTCATTTGTGTAGATAAGGATCCTCATAATAACCCAAAGATTGGTGTGAGGATTCAATGTGTTAACACATGTGAAGGCAACCAGGGTGCAGAGGATTCAAGAGACACACACAGGATGCTCAGCACAGTGTCCTGAATTGGGTTAGCCTGCAATCACGGGGGCTGGTGGCTCTTAGGAGTCTTTTAGAAGGCTTTCCTTGGCCCCACGCCCCTTTAACGCAGGTCATAAGATTACAGTATTAGTGTTAGGTGGTCCCTGAGCTCCAATCAAAGTTCAGATTCATTTGGTTTGGGTTGGGATTCAGATATGCCAGCCCCCTTTTAGCAGGCGTTCCAGGTGATTCTAGTGGTTCCCATTTTGTTTGTCCAAGTTGTTGTTTCTCGGTTCTTCCCTGTAAGATATGAGGTCATTCTCTCCAAACTCTGAACTCTGTCAAGGCAGGAGCTGAGCCTGTGCTGTTTATCATTGATTTTCCAACACCCTAACACACAGCACAGCACAGCATTGGGGACCTTCTTAGTAATATGTGAGGAATATGCAAGCTTACATGTCTTGCTAACACTTACTTCTGCAACATTATATTGTAGATAGAACTCAGATCATGAAATGGCTCTAGTTTTCCTGGTATCATTGTTACCAGTTAATAATTATTTATATTGAACTTTCCCTAATAAATCGTGTTTTGGTCTCCTTTCTGGACTCAGATACAAATGGTAATGCAGTATAATGGGTAAGAACATGAACTGTGGAGTCAGGAAACCTCCGTTTATTCTTTTGTAAACAAAAATATTAATAACGGGAGCTTTGTAAACTGTACAAGCCTGTGGTTGGCTTGTGAAGGCTAGCTTTTGGGCCCACTTGAGTGGTTGGTTTCTGAGAAAATGATGGAGAAATCCTGATTTGTGTTTGCCTTTGCCAAGTGTCTCCAGCTTTGAAGACCTCCAGAGTGAAGTAACATTCAGCAAAGAAGGGTCCAAAGCGACCCTGCTTCTCTGGCAAGATCTTGCAGCCGGCCACCTCCTAGACCATCCAGGGAGCTCACAGGTGGGGATGACAGCATTAGGACAGAGGGTGTGCAGCGGAAGGGGCACAAAAAATGGGAGGTCACCCACCCCACGGCTGCACGTCCGCCTTCACTGGCAGCAACCAGAGGATGTCCCCAGGATCTGAGCCTGTTCACACGTGAGAACCCCAGTCATGTTATCCGTGTGCCACCCTGGCTGGTCTGGTGGCCTCCTATTCCCACTCCCACCCCCACCTACTCTGGACTGGTCCCATTTATGGCTTCACCTTCAAATTCCAGGTATTAACTGTAATCAGGCTTCCACTTGAGCTGGACGGGGAGCTGAAGGCAGGCTGCTCCCCCCGCACCGGCACCATATATTTGAATGGCAGGAGGGCCTTGGGGGAATCTGAACACCCACATGGGGTCTGAGTCTTTTGAGTCCCAAGAAAGTCTCCAGAAACACTAGAATGTGAGAGCCGCCAGGGACCAGAGCTCTGTGAGGGGTCAACTCTGGGTATATTATGATGGGTTTGTGCTCGTTGTTGGTTTCTGAGCAAACTGTCGGAAAATTGTGAAGTGGGAGTGAAGCTGGAAGGGGCAGTGCCTTGCTCATGGCCTCCTCCGAAACAATCCCACTTGCTCTCCGGGCTCCTTTCCCAGATATGTCAGATTGGTAGCCTGTCTGAAATGTTTCCCTGCCCAATTCTGCTTCTCCCCTTTAAGCCGTTACAAACATTGCCCCCAATATACCACTTGGATTCCTAACTCATCTTGGTGTCTGCTTCCCAGAGGACCCAACTGACACAAATACCACCAGCAGTTCAACACAGCATCTCCCACATAGTAAGGGCACCAGACATGGTAGGCATAATAGGAACGACAGTCGTGCTATTATTACTGTGACTATTAACATTTCTCCTGGTAGAGAAAAATCCGTAGCCCTCTGGGCGAGGGACCCAAAGTGACAAGAACACAAGATATCAGTTCTCAGTCTGGCCAGAAATTCTCAGAAGGAACATACATTCTACAGAGCTGGCCCCTGGGGCTAAATCAGGAAGATCATCGTTTTACAAACGCTCGCCTCATTTGCAATTGTTCTTCTCACAGTGTACAAGGCACTCATTTAGAGTGCACTGGGGTGCTCGGGTTTCTCAGGAAACAAATGAATTTTAAAAAGAAGAACATTTCCTATTTGACACTTCTCCCTAATGCCCAAGTGGAGGGCGTATAGGATAATTCATCCAGCTTGTCAAGACTCGAAGACGATCTCAATACAAGTCATGCCTGCTCTGAGATTTAAGACCCTTCAGGATATTTTGCATACTTGTTATATTGCCACCTTTGGTGTTTTAACATTTATTGTCCCCCAGGGCCATAAAAATGTCCTACCTTTTATAGAGTGCACAGATTCAGAGACTCCCCCACAGGCCAACCCCCCAGAGTTTGAAGAGATCTTAGTGAGGTTTGGAGCTCTTGATTTGTAACTGAAGAGCTACCCTGCTATTAAGTTGTCTAACCAGGGCACTGGCATGTTACAACCAGAGAGATGACCCACTCCTCCCATCTCCAACCCCAAGGAAGTTTACTGAAAGGCTCGCTAACACCTAAGACAGCCTATTCTGTGTCTTTGTGTGTTATTCCTAGTTGACTTGTAGATTTTCTTTCTTTCTTTTTTTTCCAGGTAGATACTTTACTTTTGTGAGTAATACAGTACAAAATGTGGGTACCAACAGAGGCATGTACATTTTTGAGTGCTATATTTACATAGCACAGAATAATTGTAGTATTGGTCAGACGGAAAACTCAGTGAGTTAGAAGATCCTCATCCATTTTAAATGTGTACAACAATGAATTGAATATCTTGTTAAAATGCAGCTTCTGATTCAGGAGATCTGGGGTAAGCCTAAGTTTCTGCATTTTTATTTCACTTAGGAGGGCTTCACGTTGTTGCCCATGCTGGGGTGCAGTGGCATAATCACAGCTCATTGCAGCCTTGACCTCCTGGGCTGAAAGGATCCACTCACCCTTCTCAGCCTTCCATGTGGCTGGGACAAATTGGTGTCATGTGGAAGGCAAACAGATAACACAACGTCAGTGCTGTGATATTAACCAAAGAGTTTGTAATACTCCATTCGCTCCATGCAGAACAGGAATAACAAAATACGCATTTAAGTGGGGTTTTCTTTTAAATTTTTTGAAAATTCCCTTCCCCGCCTTCTTGTATTCCCTCTGTCCCTCCCTCCCTCTCTCTCTTCTTCTTCCCTCCCTCGCTCCCTTCCTAGTTCCCTCTCTCTCCTGCCCCCTCTCCTCTCCCCTTCCTGTCTTTTTAAAATTAAACTTAGCGAGTGCTTGCTTTTGGGAATTTTATTTCATCTGAAGAAGAATCAAAGACCTCGTGACTCAGACCATATGACCCGATTTGTCCTGCCCAGGTCTGGTTTATGCCCACTTTCTGAGTGTAAATATTAATAGTGTAACTGAAAGCAAGCTCAGCTACTCGCCACCCAAAGGCAAACTTGAGAGATGAGAGGTGGTGAAAAGAAAGTGACTTCATTCCAAAAGCAAGTAGCTGGGGAAAATGGCCAGGCTCACACCTGCAATAGACCATTTCAGCTTTGGGGCTGCATGCAGGAGTTCACAAAGGGGAAACTAGGTGCAGGGAGAATGCAGGAATGACCATGGGTGCTGTTCTGTGTGGCTTGTTTCAGTGACTATCTGGAGTTATTGCCCATCTGGTATGTGGACTGGCACCATCTCAGAGTTGTAGATTAACTGCACACCTGAGGCAGACTCCAGGTGGGAGAGAATCCCACTGCTATCCATTGTGCTTCAAGATTAGCTCCAGAACATTTAAGCAAGTACATAATTAGGTAAGTGAACACAATCTAAGGGAGTGTCTGGTAGGAAGAGGAGGAAAGAAACCTCTCCAGCATGTTTTTTAAAAAAAATTATTTTAAATATGGGATACAATTCAGGATCAGGTAGAGAAGTAATCATTGTACAGGTAAAGTTTGGGCCTCTCTTTGGTCCCCACTTCACCTGGTTTGAGATCAGGTACCCTTATTTGATGTTATGTGCCCCCTCCCTCCCCTGGCAGTGTCCCGCTACTGCCAATCCCTTTCATGTAGAATTATGATAAATGCTCAGCATCCGCTTATGAGTGAGAACATATGGTACTCAGTTCTTTGTTTCTGTGATAGATCACTGAGTATGATAGACTCTAAATCCATCCAAGTTGTTGCAAAGTCCATAATTTTGTCCTTCTTTATGACTGCATAATACTCCATCATGTATATGTATCACATTTTAAAAATCCAGTTTACTTTTGATGGGCAGCACGGTTGGTTCCATGTTTTTGTTAATATGAATAATGCTGCAATAAATGTGCGTGTGCAGATTTTTTTTTTTTTCATAGAATGATTTGAATTCCTCCAGGTATATTCGCAGAAGGGGAATTGCAGGATCATATGGAATGTTGATTCCTAGATCTTTTAGGAATCGCCACACTATTTTCCACCGAGGTTATACTAATTTACACTCCCACTAACAGCGTAGAAGTGTTTTCCTTTCTCCACATCCTCGCCAGTATCTGTTGTTTTTTGAGTTATTAATGATGGCCATCCTGACTGGAGTTAGGTGATATCTCAGTATGGTTTTGAATTGCATTTTCTTTGATGATTAGCGAGGTTGAGCAGTTTTTAAAAATTATTTTATTTTAGATTCAAAGGATATATGTGCAGGTTTGTTTGTAGGTATACTGAGTGATGAGGAGATTTGGGCTTCTTTTTAATTTTTTTTTTTTTTTAAAGATATGGGCTACAATTCAGGATTAGGTATACAAGTGGTCATTGTACAGGTAAAGTTTGGGCCTCATTTTGATCCCCACTTTGCCTGATTTGAGATCAGATACCCTTACTGATGTTGTGTTTCTCCCCCGCCACCCTGGCAGTATGCCACTACTGCCAATTGCTTTCTTATAGTATTTTTTTTTCTTTTGATTTGGAGTCTCGCTCTGTCACCCAGACTGGAGTGCAGTAGCCACTCCCAGCCACTGCAGCCTCGACCTACTGGGCTCCAGCGATCCTTCCGCCTCAGCCTTCCAAGTAGCTGGAACTACAGGCGCGGGCTACCATGCCCGGCTAATTTTTGATTAATTGTAGAGATGAGGTCTCGCCAAGTTGCCCAGGAGGGTCTCGAACCCGTAGGCTCAGGCAATCCATTCACCTCAGCCTCCCAAAACGCGGGATTACAGACTGAGCCACCGAGCCCGGCTAACTTTCTTATAGTATTATGGTAAATGTTCTGGGTCTGCTTATGAGTGAGAATATGTGGTACTCTGTTCTTTGTTTCTGTGATAGATCACTGAGTATAATAGACTCTAAGTCCATTCAAGTTGCTGTGAAGTCCATATGTTTGTCCTTTGTGGTTGCATAATATTCCATTGTGTATATGAGCCACATTTTTTTTTTTTATCCAATCCAGTTTTGATGGGCAGCATGGTTGGTTCCATGTTTTTGCTGTTGTGAATAGTGCTAAAATAAACATGCATGTGTAGGTATCTTTTTCATAGAATGATTTGAGTTCCTCCAGGTATATTCCCAGAAGGGGGATTGCTGGGTCATATGGAAGGTTGATTTTTAGGAATGACCACACTGTTTTCCACAGAAGTTGTACTAATTTACACTCCCACTAACAGCGTAGAAATGTTCCCTTTTCTCCACATCCTTGCCAGCATCTGTTGTTTTTTGAGTTATTAATGGTGGCCATCCTGATTAGAGTTAGATGGTATCTCAGTGTGGTTTTGAATTGCATTTCTTTGATGATTAGTGAGACTGAACATTTTTTCACCTGTTGGCTGCTCATATGTCCTCCTTTGAGAAGTGTCTGTTCATATCTTTTGCCTACTTTTTAATGGGGCTGTTTTTTTCCTTCCAGCATGTTTGAGTTCCTTGTAGATCCTTGTAACATCCTTGTAGATGTTAGGCCTTTGTCAGATATACAGTTGGCAAATATTTTTTCCCATTCTGTGTACTGTCTCCTCACTCTCTTGATGATTTCTTTTATTTTGCAGAAGCTTTCAGTTTGTTGAGGTCCCACTTGCCTACCTTATCCCTTATGGCATGAGCATCCGGGGTTTTGATCAGGAATTGGTGGCCTATTCCAATTTCCATGAGGATGTCTCTTGTGTTTTCTAAGATTCTTATAGTTTGAGGTTTTACGTTTAGGTCTTTGATCCATTTAGAGTTGATTTGTAGGGGTCCTGTTTCAATCCTCTGCATGTGGTCAGCCAGTTTCCCCAGCACCATTTACTGATTAGGCTTTCCTCTTCCCAGTGGTTGTTGCTGGAGGCTTTGTCAAAGATGAGTTGGTTGAGAAATTGAAGTTTTACTTCTGGAATCTCTATCCTGTTCCATCGGTCTATATGCCAATACCAGGCTGTTTTGATTATTTGTAGCCTTTATAGTAAAGTTTAAAGTCTGGAAGTGTGATACCTCCTGCTTTTTTTTTTTGCTGAGAATTGTTTTGGCTATTTGTGGTCACTTATGTTTCCATGTGAATTTCTGTGTTGTTGTTTCCAGGTTTGAGAAGAATGATGTTGGTAATTTAATGGGTATTGCATTGAATTTGTAAATTGCCTTTGGTTCAAGCATATTTTAAGGCTATATTTTAGGAGTGAGAGAAAGAGAGAAAAAAATTGTTTTAAGATGTATTTTGAAATGAGATACTGGTTACAAAAGCATCCCCTTTCCCTGTTAGGTGTACAGTAGTGTCTTTAACAAAATATATGCGGCATATACACTCTACTCACACACATACACCTACCCACAAAACAGTAAAGGTTGGGGATCGTGAACCAAATACAAATTTAGAGGAATGAGTTTGCTTTTGTTTCTTCATGATTGATTGTATAGTTCTTTGACACTGCCGTTAGGAGCCCTCTAGCTACTCTCATGAAAGGCAAAAGAGTTGCCATCCTGAGTTTGATAGAGAATGGTCTTGCTTAGAGCCAAGGGTATGGAATGAATGCCTACTTAGGGCTCTGACTAGTCTTGTGACTGCTTGAAATAGATCAATGGATGCTCACAAATGGTCAAAGAAGTCATGGTTATTGTGGTTAAATAAAGATGATGGTGATGATGATAATACAAATAATAATAACTAACAATATTTACTGTATGCTAGGCATTATTCTAAATATTTTATATTTACATTTACTAACTGATTACATCTTTACAATAACCTTATGAAATAGATAGTATTATTTCTCCATGTTTGTACCAATAATTAAATCAAGGTACAAAGAGATTAAAAAACTTGTCTGTATAATAGATTTTTCTATTGGAGCATAGAGCCTTACCTTGTATGCTATTGTTCTGGCTGAAAGATACTTTAGAAATATGTGGACTTTACCTCTGGTTGTTAAACTGGCCACCAAAGCTCCCTTTCATTAGAGTGTCTGGATAATTTATCATCCAAACTGGGACACTTTTGAGAATGAAAAAGGGTGTTATTAATAGTTTCCCTGGGATAATAGTCACAAATGGAATGACAGTTTGGGACAAACCAGGCCATATGGTCACCATATAGCTAAAATTGAGCTCCTAAAAGCGTAAACTCTACTCTGGCTTAAATCTACACAGCTAAAACAAAAAATTTTAAAAAGGAACTTTATATGTCATCTAGGAATAACACACAAACACACGTGGAACCATAGAATAGGCTGTCTTTAAAAAAAGATTGTCAAGAACTGTGAAGAGTCTGAGATTTTATTCTACCTCCAAACTAGTAAGGTAGCCTACTGCATTTTCATGGATGCTGGTAGAAGACAGGTGACTCCTGGGTCAGAGACAAAGGACTTTTATTCCTCATAGCCCAGCAAGTTTGTGTTGATTTTCTCTTGTCCTCCAAGTCCCATGGAATGATGCAAAGTGTTTTAAGCGAATGCTACATTTTCAATAGTCTTGCTTCACAGCTATCTGAAGAACCCAGAGCCTAGGGAACTCAAAACTTTTATAGTAGGTTGCAAGCAAACTCTCCTGACTTTTGCCCTGGGGAGTGTTGGTGCCCGGCCACGGAGGCTCACTGAACCTTAGAAATCAGGAGGGCCAAAGACCCCGAGACTGCTAGGACATGTTCGGGAGCTGTTGAAACCATTACCTCCCCCTCTAATATTTAGCATATTTAGCTAGAAATAACTCTGATGATTTAAGCATGGGGCTCTGAAACTACAGCAGGCATGGTTGACTGTGAAAGCTCACTGTTTCTGTTTCTCACAGACTGCAGTCTTGGCCA
>CAUYQG010052286.1:0-14866 GCA_963574415.1 Tarsius wallacei
CAATCTATACAAAAAACCCTAAAAATTCCCCGGGTGTGCCACCACACAATGTAATTTACTTTTTTTTTTCTTTTTTTTTTTGAGCTGGAGTCTCACTCTGTCACCCAGACTGGAGTGCAGTGGCCGCTCCCAGTCACCACAGCCTCCACCTACTGGGCTCTGGCGATCCTTCCGCCTCAGCCTTCCAAGTAGCTGGAACTACAGGCGCGCGCTGCCACACCCGGCTAATTTTTCTGATTTATTGTAGAGATGAGGTCTCGCCAAGTTGCCCAGGCAGATCTCGAACCCACGGGCTCAGGCAATCCACTCACCTCAGCCTCCCAAGGCGTGGGATTACAGGCTGAGCCACCGAGTCCGGCACAAAGTAATTTTCAATAACTACCCTTGATATGCCACAGCTGCCATATTTGTGAAGACTCCAACAAAGCAGCATTTTGGGGGTGAAGCCCATTTTTACTGCAGCACATTGAGGGTAAAAAATATGGTTGTGCCTATAACTCACATAATGGAGCTTGAACTTGCATTCATCTTCAATTTCATCTGCACTGTCCTCATCGGAAACTTCCCCTTCCTCTGCATCATCCCCAAGGTGATAAGGCAACTTCTTGCCCTGAAACGGAACAAAACATCCCATTTAAAAATGGAGAGAAATTCACAATAGCCAAAAAGTGGAAGTAGTCAATGGGAAGCAACCCACTGGTGGGTGAATGGATAAACAAAGTATGGTATACACATACAATGGAATACTGGTGCTTAAAAAGAATAAAATTCTGATACATATTACAATATGGATGATCCCTGATGAAGGCCATACGCCAAGTGAAATAAGCAAGACACTCAATATGGTTCCACTTATATGAGGTACCTGGAATAATCAAATTCATAGAGACAGAAAGTAGAATAGTGGTGACCAATTGCTGGGGGTAAGAGGATATAAGACATTGTCGCTGAAATTTCAGTTTTATAAGATGAGTTCTGAAGATTGATTGCATAACAATGTGAATATACTTAATATTACTGAACTATACACTTAAAAATAGTTAAGATGGACCGGGGGCAGTGGCTTATGCCTGTAGTCCCAGCACTTTGGGAGGCTGAGGCGGGAGAATTGTTTGAGCCCAGAAGTTCGAGACCAACCTGGGCAACATAGCAAGACTTCATCTCTACAAAAAGTTTTTTAAAAAAATAGTTGGGTATGGCAAAAGGATCACCTGTCTATATGATCTGTGCCATTGTACCCCAGCCTGGGTAACAGAGTGAGACTCCAACTCAAACAAACAAACAAACAAGCAAAAAAAAGGTTAGGATGGTAGGTAGATATTAAGTCATATGTATTTTACTACATTTAAAAATCATTTTTGAAAAGTAAAATAATTAAAATAAACTGTGGCATCCCTTAGTCAATCATTACTTCAGACTGACTAGAAAGCAGACAATTTCAACTACGGGCATAATAAGGGAAGAAGAGACTTTCCAAAGAAAGAAAGTTTACTACTTTCAATTAAATATGATTAATTAGGGACACTTTTTTTAATTGCGATTTTTTTTTAAAGACAAAATCTTGCTATATTTGCCCAGGCTGGTGTCGAATTCTTGGATGCAAGAAATCTTCCCACCTCAGCTTCTCAAAGAGCTGAGATTATAATTGCCAGCAACTGTGCTGTCCCACTATTTTTTTTTTTTCCCCATTAAACCAGACCAGGCTTCTCTTCAAGAATATAAGACTCATCACAACAAGCACCATCCCATGCCATGATGTACTACTGCTATGGTCTAAATATTGGTGTCCCCCCAGATCCCCATATTAGGACCTAACATACCATGTGATAGCATGAAGTGGGGTGGTGGTCTTTGGGAAATGATTAAGTCATGAAGGCTCCACCAGGCTCCCTTGCCCCTTCCATCACGTGTGAACTCAAAGCAGGCACCCTCCATGAGAAGCAGATCCTCACTAGACACTGAATCTGCTATCACCTTGACCTTGGGCTTCCCAGTCTCTGCGTCCATGAACCATACATTTATGTTGTTGATAAGTCACCCAGTCTAAGGTATTTTGTCAAAGCAACCCAAAGAGACTAAGACAACAACCAACAGGATAAGGCCCTTGGCAGCTGTTCTCCTAAGCAGGTTGAATGTATCCTTCACCCTTTCTTGCTGTGTCTCTGCATCTAGTAAGCTCCTCTTTCACAGACAATGCAGCAAGACTCTTGCTGAGCCTGGGAAACATGGTGAGACCATGTCTCTACAATAAATAAAAAAATTAGCCAGGTGTGGTGGTGCATGCCTGCAGTCCCAGCTACGTGAAAGGTTGAGGCACAAGGATCGTTGGAGCCCAGCAGGTCGAGGCTGCAGTGGCCGGGAACGTACCACTGCACTCCAGCCTGGGCCACAGAGTGACTCTGACTCAAAAAAAAAAAAACAAAGAAAGAAAGAAAGAAACAAAAGAAAAGTAAAAAAAGAAATAAGGGGCTTTTGGACAGGAAACTTTTTTTTTCTTTTGAGCTAGGGTCTCACTCTGTTGCCCAGGTTGGAGTACAGTGGCACAATCATGGCTTACTACACTCTTCACCTTCTGGACTGAGGTGATCCTGTCACCTCAGCCTCCCAAGTAGATGGGACCACAGGCACATGCCATCATGCCTGTTTCTGATTTTTTGTAGAGACAAGGTCTTGTTGTATTGCCCAGGTTGGTCTCGAACTTCTGGGCTCAAGCAATATTCCCACCTCAGCCTCTCAAAATGCTGGAATTACTGGCATGAGCCACCATGCCCCACCGAGAAAATTATTATAATAAGACAATAAGATACTCAAGTTATAGAATTACATATATAAGATGATCTCAGTGATGTACAAGGAAAAAATCTAACAAGAAATAGGGTCAACTGTTAAAGGTAATCATCTCTGAATAATAGTATTACAAGCGATCATTGTTTTTTTCCTTTTCTGCGTCCTCCAATTTACATTCAGAAAAAGTAAATGTAAATAAAAAAGAGCAACAGCACGTAAGGCCCAGGGACCCAAGAAGGGCTTCTAGGGCAGCTATCTGTGTCAGTGAGACTTCTCACTTGCAACTGGAAAGTAATATTAACAGGATATCAAGTAGCTCCCAGAATCCCTTAGAGTGTGGGAAGTGGGGCAGAACCCAGCTCTCAGGATAAGCGGCTAATGCCACTGCGGTAGACAGCCTCTAAAATAGTACCAGTGTCTCTCTTGTCTCGGTATTCACGCCCTTCTATCAAATCCTCCCCTTGAGCACTGGCTGGACCTAGTGCCCCACTTCTAAAGAATTGAGCATGGCAAAGTGATAGGAAGTCACTTGCCTCCGCCCTCCCTCCTTTCTCAGAGCTCTCTCTCTCACTGTCTCTCACTGGTGTTATGAGCTGTGTATGCTATGGAGAGACCTACAAGGCAGGGAAGTGAGAGAGGCCTCAGTAACCAACAGCCTGCAAGGAACTGAAATGTGCCAACGACAACCACTCAACTGGTCTTGGAAGCAGAGCCTTCCCCAGTCAAGCCTTGAGATGACCACAGCCCAGGAGGATATTGTTATTACGGCTTCTTGAGTGACCTTGAGCAGAGAACCCAGCTAAGCCACACCCAGGTTCCTGACCCACAGAGACCATGGAATAACTAATGGGTTTTGTTTGTTTGTTTGTTTGTTTGAGTCAGAGTCTCACTCTGCCACCCAGGCTGAAGTGCAGTGGCATGCTCACAGCCATCACAGCCTCAACCTGTTGGGCTAAGGCCACCCTTCCGCCTCAGCCTTCCAAGTAGCTGGAACTACAGGCATGTGCTACCACACCCAGCTAATTTTTTGATTTATTGTAGAGACGAAGTCTCGCCAACTTGCCCAAGCTGGTCTCGAGCCCCCAGGCTTAAGCAATTCTCTTGCCTTGGCCTCCCAAAGTGCTGGTAATACAGGCTTGAGCCACTGCACCTGGCCACTAATGTTTGTTGTTTCAACTTGCTAAATTTGGGGGTAATTAGCTATGCAGCAATAGAGACCTAACATAATCACCAACCAAAATCATGAGATAGAACTAATCCACTGAAGATACCATTTCCAATACAACGAAGCACAGAGCTCATGGCTTTCAACACCATCATCCATGCAATAGGCATCAGAAGCTACTGCCAGAATGCGGCCCTTGGCACTAAACGTAGTGGCCAACACTCTCACCACACCTCACCAAGATGGGTTCAGCTTGGTCCCACTTCATGACTGTAGTTTCTACTTCACTGTCTGGGGCAGATTCATGTGATTCATCACATCTAGATGGGATGCCCACACCCTAATTCTAAGAAAGGCTGCAAAGGCAAATGTCTAGCATTTGGAACATTTATAAGGGGATCCCTTAAAACATAGGGATGGGGGCCGGGTGTGGTAGATCACCCTAAAATCTCTGCACTTTGAGAGGCCAAGGCAGGAGGATTGCTTGAGTCCAGGAGCTTGAGACCACCCTAGGCAACATAGCAAGATCTCGTCTCTACAAAAAATTAAAAAATTAGCCAGGTGTGGTGGTGCATACCTATAGCTCCAGCTACTCTGGAGGCTGAGGCAGAAGAGGGAGTGCCTGAGCCCAGGAGGTCAAGGTTGCAGTGAGCCATGATCATGACAGTGTACTCCAGCCTGGGAAACAGAGTGAGACTCCAACTCAAAAAAACCCAAAAAACAAAAATTAGTGATAACAATTGCCTCTTTTGAAATAGGATAAAACCCAATACATGTTTTTCAATGTTCAGCAGAACAAAACTAACAAACATGAGAAACAATATCACCAAGAAAAGGGTAATACTCCTCAAGTGATACAAATGGTTGTAATACCACCAGACAAAAAGGAAAATATAACTGTACTGATCATGTAGGGTCGATTTCTCTTCACTTGAGGGTGGTAAAGGGTGAGGGAACAAAATAAGACGCTGTCCTCTCAGAGTATTCACAACACACCCTCATGTTGAGTCCTTCAAAAATCTAACTAAACGACCCTGTATTATGAGGGCCATATTTTCAGCCAACTTTTTCCAACTGCCAGATACTTTATCCAGGCAGATAGGAAGAAAAGCAACACAACAGAAGATTGTTTTTCAGTACCTTATATCAATAGTGTCACTCCTAAGGAAAATTGTAGAGTAGACTTAGCATCTTACATGGCTTAATGAATTTAACCATGGTCCAGTGTAGCTATAAATGAAGAATGACCCAGGTGTCTTCTGGAGGTCCGTTTCTGATCCACATACTATTAGATGCAGACGTTACACTCTAGAATTAGATTAGTCTGTCCATGTTATATGGAAATACTGCTAGAGGCTGGAACCATGGTCACCTCTCAGCTTCAAGCCTTCTGGCTGCACAGCCCCAGGTGACAACTCTATGATTCATATCAGAAACCTTGGACCATATACCTAAGGTTACTTTCAACAGTAAGAGTCTATGAAAAATTACTAAGTTTGTTGTTATTTTTGTTCAAAAGGAAATTTTTGTTTACAGGCATATCTTGAAAATATTACGAGTACTGTTCCAGATCACAGCAATAAAGCAAGTCACAAAGACTTTTTGGTTTCCCAGTGCCTAGAAAAGTTAGGTTTAAGCTATACTGCAGTCTACTAAGTGTGAAATAGCATTACATCTTTTAAAAATGTACACAACTTATTAAAAAAAATTTTTCTGCTAAAAAGTGATGATGACCATCTGAGCCTTCAGTGAGTTATTATCATTTTGGTGGTAGAGCGCCTTGCCTCCATGTTGACTGATCAGGATGGTGGTTGCTGAAGGTTGGGGTGGCTGTAGCAGTTACTGAAAATAAGACAACAGCCGGGTTCGGTGGCTCAGCCTGTAATCCCGCACCTTGGGAGGCTGAGGTGAGTGGATTGCCTGAGCCCGTGGGTTTGAGACCCACCTGGGCAATTTGGCAAGGCCTCATCTCTACAATAAATCAAAAAATTAGCCGGGCGTGGTAGTGTGCGCCTGTAGTTCCAGCTACTTGGAAGGCTAAGGCGGAAGGATCACCAGAGCCCAGCAGGTCGATGCTGCGGTGGCCGGGAGCGGCCACTGCACTCCAGTCTGGGTGACAGAGTGTGCCACTGCTCAACAACTCAAAAACAACAACAACAACAACAACAACTCAAAAAACAACAACAACTCAAAAAAAAAAAGAAAAAAAAAGAAAAGAAGACAACAATGAAGTATGCCACATGGATTGACTCTCCTTTCACAAAAGATTTCTCTGTGGTATCTTATGCTTTGACAGCATTTTACCCACAGTAGCACTTCTTGCAAAATTAGAGTCAATCTTCTCAAACCCTGCTGATACTTTATCAACTAAGTTTATGTAAGATCCTAAGTTCTTTGTTGTCATTCAACAATGTCAGCCAGACATGGTGGCTCACACCGGTAATTCCAGCATTTTAGGAGGCTGAGATGGGAAATTTGCTTGAGCCGAGGAGTTTGAGACCCGCCTAGGAAACATAGCGAGACTGCGTCTCTACAAAAATTCAAAAAATTAGCCAGGCATGGTGGCGTGTGCCTGTAATCCCAGCTACTCAGGAGGCTGAAGCAGAAAGATCGCCTGAGATCAGGAGGTCAAGGTTGCAGTGAGCTGTGATTGTGCCATTGCACTCTAGCACGGGTGACAGAGTGAGACTCTAACTAAAAAAAAAAAAAAAAATTTACAACACCTTCACCAGGAGTAGACTCCATCTCAAGAAACCACTTTCTTTGCTCATTCATAAGAAGCAACGCCTCATCCATTCAAGTTTGATTGTGAGGCTGCAGCAATTCGGTCACATCTCCAGGCTCTACTTCTAATTCTAGTTCTCTTGCTATTTTCACATATTTAGTGCCTTCCTCCACTGAAGTCTTGAGCCCCTGAAAGTCATCTATAAGAGTTGGAATCAACTTCCTCCAAACTCCTGTTAATGTTAATACTTTCACCTTCTCCGATAAATCACAAATGTTCTTAATGGCATCTAGAGTGGTCAATCCTTTCCAGAAGGTTTTCAATTTACTTTGCCCACACCCATCAAAGGAATCACATTTATGGCAGTTATAGCCTTACAAAACACATTTCTTAAATAATAAGTTTTGAAAGTCAAAATTACTACTTGATCCATGGGCTGCAGAATGGATATTGTGCTAGCAGGCATAAAAACAATATTAATCTCCTGTACCTCTCCATCAGAGCTCTTGGGTAACCAGGCGCATTGTCAATAAGCAGTAGCATTTTGAAAGGAATCTTTTTTCCTGAGAAGTAAGTCTCACTAGTGGGCTTAAAATAGTCAGTAAACCATGCTGTAAAAAGATGTGCTGTCATAGTAGATTTAGCATAATTCCTAGGGGCCCTGGGGTTATCAGAATGGTAAATAAGCCCTGGCTTCAACTTAAAGTCACCACCTTCATTAACTCTTGCAAGAGAGTCAGCCTGTCCCTGCAAGGTACTTACTTCTCCTTTCTAGCTATGAAAGTCCTTGATGGCATCTTTTTCCAGAAGGCTGTGTTGCCTGCATTGAAAATCTGTTGTTTAATGTAGCCACCTTCATTGGCTCTCTTAGATCTTTTGAATCACTTACTGCAGCTTCTCCATCAGTACTCGCTGCTTCACCTTGCATTTGTATGTTATGGAGACAGCTTCTTGTCTTAAGCCTCAGGAACCAACCTCTGCTAGCTTCCAACTTTTCTTCTGCAGCTCCCTCGCCTCTTTCAACCATCACAGAATTGAAGAGAGTTAGGGTCTTGCTCTGGATTAGGCTTCGGCTTAAAGGGAATGTAGTGGCTAGTTTGACTACTCAAACTTTCTCCACATCAGCAATAGACTGTTTTGCTTTTCTATCATTTTGCGTTCACTGGAGAAGCATTTTTAATTTTCTTTAAGAACTTCTCCTAACTTGGCTAACTGGGGGCTAGCTGTCAGCCTGTCTTGGCTTTTGACGTGCTTTCTTCACTAATCTTAATCATTTCTAGCTTTTTTTTTTTTGAGTTGGAGTCTCACTCTGTCATCCAGGTTGGAGAGCAGTGGCACACTCACGACCACTGCAGCCTTGACCTGCTGGGCTCAGGTGATCCTTCCACCTCAGCTTTCCAAATAGCTGGAACTACAGGCATGCGCCACCATGCCTGGCTAATTTTTTGATTTATTGTAGTGATGAGGTCTCGCCAATTTGCTCAGGCTGGTCTCGAACCGTGGGCTCAGGCAATCCTCTTACCCCTGCCTCCCAAAGTGCTGGGATTATAGGCGTGAGCCACCACACCCAGCCCATTTCTAGCTTTTGACTTGAACAGAGAGTTGTGTGAGTCTTCCTTTCACTTGAACACTTAGGGGCCATTGTAGGGTTACTAATAATCTAATTTCAATATCATTGTTCCTAAGAAAATAGGGAAGCCTAAGAAGAGGGAGAAAGACCAGTCCATGGAGCAATCAGGACACAAACAACATTTATCGATCAAGTTCGTCATCTTATATGGAAGCAGAACATGGCATCCCAAGACAATTACAATGGTAACATCAAAGGCAACTGATGACAGGTCACTATAAAAGATAATAATGAAAAAGTTTGAAATATCACAAGAATCACCAAGATGTGACACACATACAAAGTGAGCCTATGTTTTTGGAATAATGGTGTCATAGACTTGCTCAACACATGGTTGCCACAAACCTTCAATATGTAAAAAAACAAAGAAAGAAAAAGCAATATCTACAAAGTACAATAACATGAACTGCGACAAAAAGACCCCTTTGTGTTTTTCAGGAAATTTATATATATGGAAATGTGTATATACACATGGTTGGAAAGCATATATGTAATAGTTATACTAATAAAAAACTTGTCAATCTCCAAAGTGGAAAGTAGACATTCAAATGCTGCCTCTTGGATCAGAGATCACTCTGATGCTAACGGAGCACAGGAAAGTCAGTTCCCTTGTTTTTGCTTTAAATGGGGGTTGTTTGCCCTTTGGTCCCAAAAGACAGGTCCATATCGTCTCAAATTCTAAAGAGCTGGCCAGGCTCAGCCTGTAATCCCAGCATTTTGGGAGGCCAAGGCAAGTGGATTGCCTGAGCCCACGGGTTCGAGACCAGCCTAGGCAACTTGGCGAGCTCTTGTCTCTATAATAAATAACAAAAAAATTAGCTGGGCGTGGTAGCGTGCATCTGTAGTTCTGGCTACTTGGAAGGCTGAGGCGAAAGGATAGCTGGAGCCCAGCAGGTTGACACTGGGGTGGCTGTGAGCGTGTCACTGCACTCCAGCCTGGGCAACAGAGTGAGACTCCAACTCAAAAAAAAAAAAAAAAGTCTAAAGAGCTTTAACTAGTGAGTAGACCTCAGGTTCCTGGAAATGCTTCCAGTTCACATCGCTGCCAACCCTTCCAGTGAGTGTCTTAGACCTTCTGCCTGATTCACTCTGAGGCAATAAGCCCTGGGATACTGTGTGCCAAATGACCCAAAGTCCAGTTATGCAGAAGGGACTCATTTAGTTCATATCAAATAGCCATCTTAATTTTCCCGTCCAAAAGAGAAAGATCTCAATCAAATGGACTTATTCTGCAATTAACCCTCTGACTACTGGCTAAAAATACCTAGGAAATATTTGCAAGGCTGTAAAGATGTCATTTCATTCTCTAACCTAGAAATCAGGGGGTTTTTGTTTGTTTTGTTTTGAGTCAGGGACTCACTCTGTCACACAGGTTGGAGTGCAGCACCATGATCATGGCTCACTGCAGCCTCATCCTCAAGGGCTCAGGCAATTCTTCTGCCTCAGCATTCTGAGTAGTGAGACTGTAAGCGCACACCACCACGGCCGGCTACTTTTTTGATTTTTTTGTAGAGATGAAGTCTCATTGTATTGCCCAGGTTGGTCTCGAACTCCTGGGCTCAAGTGATCCTCCTGCCTTGCCTCACAAAATGCTGGGATTACAGGCATGAGCCACTGTGCCTTGCCTCAGAAATCAGTTTTTACCAATGAGTTCACTTTAGCAAGACTTAAGCAAACCAGCCTTCATGTTCTCTCTTGCATTATTTGGAGATTTTATTTAAAAATGCTTTATACATACACACCACTCTGAAAGATTCAGAATCAAAAATTTCATTTCATTGACAGAAACACAGGTTCTGGCCAATTCTAAAGAAGAACACCTTCCATCTTTTCCATGTGCTGCCTCCCTTCCAGCCCTGGCTAAAGTCTTGCCATGAAATTGTCTCCTCAGCTTGCTGCTCCTCCTATGTGATAGCTGTTTCTTTGTAATTACCCCTTTTAAGTACAATATGAACCAGTTTGAATATTAATACCCTATCGCCTGTCCTTAGGTTTTAAATCACTAAACAATGTCATCACCCAAGGTGGCTTTAGCCCAAATATGCAAAATTCACTGGCAATAAGTAAATCACAAAGTCAACCATCTGAAAACCCAAAGAACTGTCTTTCTGGCTATTCTTTGCATGAATACAATTTATCGTAGTAAGTTTCCTCCCTGAGAAAATCTGTTTATGAAATGTCATTCTATTCACCTACTGCTCCGTCTCATACCCATGAGTCCTGAGGGGCATTATGTCTGTGCCCATGGTCGTCTTTGAAGAGAGCTCTTCTCACTTGCATAACCAAGACTGATCAACCATGAAGACTTTTTTTTTTGACAGACAGTTATTGGAGCTTGAAATGGGAGAAAAAAGTCTGAAAGAAATGTTTTCAGAGATGGAGACACGAGCCTTCTCCTCTCCTAAACCTCACGCTCTTATACACACATTTCTCTCCAGTGTGAACTATTACAGACAAAAATATCAAACATTTGGCTCACAGTATTGATGTTTTCACTTCATAAGAACAAATCCCAGAATAGGTGTTCAGTCAATAGGCTTCTTCTGAAGACATGACTAAAAATAAATTGGAGTAAGATGCATACACAGATCTAGACAATCCTTCAGGTATTGATTCTAATTATTATTTTCCTTTGAAACCAGTTTTTATTCTTTAAGGGAGGGCAGACTTAATTGATAATTATTACCTTATATTGCATTACTTGAAGTAATTACCTTCACTAGAATTTTGCCTTTCAAACTTTGAGGGCTTGGAAGCTGCTTGGACTCTCCTGTGTCTACAGATGACAGGTCCAACTTGTCTCGGAAGATTCCTTTCAGGTACTGAGCAATCTTCCTTTGCTGCTGGATACTGCAGTGATTCTCAATAGACAATATAACTGGAAACCTGGGAAAATAGCAACACATTACAGAGGCTTCGGGTACAAGCAACTCACAGGGATTTTTGAAAATGAATCAGTATTCATTGTGCTCCTACAGTTCTAGTGACAGTATTTGAGATAGTGGTGATGATTAAAATGCTTCTAAAATGGGAAAGATTAGAGATGCATTAAAAAGAAAATTCCTCCAAGCTAATAGACCTCGCTAGGCATAATGGCTGCACAAAATACCAATTCATGTGGGATACTTAGCCTAACATTTTGCAACAAGGAAAAATGGTAGGTACACTATGTCTCTTTTAAAATAAAAAAAAGAGAAAAGTTTAAAGAGATGAGAAGTCTAAAGAAAGCAAACTCATATAATGTAATTTTGCCTTATTTATTTAAAAGTCTAGAAACATCTAAGAGACCATTGAATATCATTAAATGCAGTTATTCACTCTACAAATATAATAAGCACCAACCTTGAAAATTACTATTGAAGACAACATAATGGAATTCTGTGTTTTATAGCATCCTACATAAGGTATTTCAAAATTATTTTTGTAGAATTGTATACTAGGCTTGTCAAAACACAAGCACGCCAGTCAAGAATTCACTCTACACCAGCACTCAGATCCTAACCGAGAATGTGATACCATGTGAAATAATTACCGAAGGTAGCCTGTGGAATTTGGTGGCCAAGGCAGAAAGGGGACCTGGGCTGATTATATGATTTTACTTTTCTCTCAACCTTGTTTTTCCCTCAGAATAAGAAATTATTTCAAATTCATGTATATTTATTTTTTCCTAGTTTTTCATTATACCTCTCCATAAATAATAGGCAATCTATTTTTTTCCCAGAATATACAAGCCAATATTTAAATCACCTAATATATCTACGTGGATAAAACATTCTCTATTCCAGCTTTCATGACAAGCACAAGCTCCACAATACAGCCATGACCTCCTGAAATTACATTCTTCCTCATTAATAAACCTGATGTTGGAGGTCACATTGGAGACGAGCTCCATGACTGAGGGGTGGTTGCGATACCTGACTACCATCTGTTGGCTATTTGTTTCCTCACAGAGGTTTAACCTTAGAGTCTAGAGAAAAACAACGGCAACAACAAACCAGCAACCCTGAGTCGTCTTGCCATCATATCAGGGAGTTTGAACAATGAATTCTCAAATGATCAATTCATTTATACAACACCTATTAGTGACTAATAATATTTAGTGTAAAGCTGGGCTTCTCAACCAGGGAGGGGGTGATTTTACCCTTCCCTCCAACAGGGGACATTTGTCAATGTCTGTAGACATTGTTGGTGGTCCCAAATCAAGGGGTGCTACTGGCATTTCATGAGTCAAAGCCAAAGATGCTGCTCATCATCCTATCTTCCACAAGACTGCTCTCTACAACGAATTCAAAATTATCTGGCCCCAAATGCCAATAGTACCAAAGTTAGGAAACCCTGGGGTAAAGACGCAACTAAAATTTAAGAAAGAAGAGAAAAAGGTTGAACTTTTACACTGTACTAAACAAGCTTATTAACTGTTTTAACCTGAAGTGCTTTTCTCATAAGGGTTTGCAAATTTGAAGTAAACTGTCCAGTCACCAGAGGATACCCCAAGGTTCATAGGTAGCAGGTCTTCTCAGCACCCTCTTTCATATGTTAGGAAATAAAGGCAAAATGACTTCATCAACTTGGTTGAGACTAGTAGAAACCAGGGTTGTGAAGACCCACTAGAATTCAGTGCTTGAGATCCTTCTACTTGGAAGCCACCATAAGCCAAACCTGCTATGCGGTAAGTGTGTCCTATTAAAAAAGCATTTTAACCTCATGGTTAATTAATGAGAAGAACAAATATTAAAATTTTTAAAGGCTATTAACTCTTAAGAACTCTTAATTTTTATGCAATTGTAATTTTAATTTGCTTCTTTTAATTCAAAAACTCATTCATGAATGGCTTTGTTAGGCAACAAAGAATGAATAAGAAATAAATAAGACATTGCCTCATATTTTCAATGAGTTCATAGCCTTAGAGATTTGAAAGGTAAACAACTGACAACTGTAAGAGGGTGCGATACTATCTGACAGACCTATGCTAGACCTATGCTCAAGCCACTAAATGCAGAGAAAAAGAAGATTTAAATCAGCTGGAGGTGTATCAGTGCTGCCAGAGAGACAATGCTAAAAATCTCTTGTAGGATAAGCAAGAATTGGGCAGGTAGAATGATGGAGAAGGGTGTTCCAGGCAGAGAGAACAGCATATCAAGGGTGGGGAGGCTGAAAAATAGTCATTCAAGGCAGAATCCTAAGTCTCTGTGGAGCAATGGTGGAAGAAGCCACTGGAAGGGAAGGGAGAGGCCAGGTCTTGAAGGGCACGAAGACTATATACTACAGGGAGCTCTTGACAGACTCTTAAGACAAGAATGCGTATAGTTCAGAAAGAAAACTACAACCCCAGTGTGGAGGATGAACCAGAGGGGAAATAAAAATGGAGAAAAGACAATGAAGTCAAAAGATAACTTGGGAAGTAGAATTGACAAGGACTGGCTGAATCCAGAATGACTCTCAGTTTCTGGCGGCAGCCTCTGGTAGACAGTCCTGCCCCTAACTAAAAGGAAATAGAGTGAGAAGCAAGAGGTTTGGCAGAATGAGATATGGGTTCCGTTTGGGGTATGAGCCCAATGGCGGCAGGAGTCCTATCTTCTGCTCACTGTTGTGACTTCCCCACCTATGCGATACTCAGAGGAATATTCACTGAAGATTTTTCTATGTAGATATAGAACTTAGGGGCGAAGTTCTGGATAATTGGATAAATATCCAAAAAGTAGACCATGGTAAAACCTTAGGAAATAGTAACCATTAAAGGAGTGAGAAAATGGAATAAAAGACCACAGACCAAAAAAGGAGAGTAAGAAGCACTAGCCGGGCTTGGTGGCTCAGCCTGTAATCCCGCGCCTTTGGGAGGCTGAGGTGAGTGGATTGCCTGAGCCCGTGGGTTCGAGACCTGCCTGGGCAAGCGAGAACTCATCTCTACAATAAAAAAATAAAAAAAAATTAGCCGGGCGTGGTAGCACGCGCCTGTAGTTCCAGCTACTTGGAAAACTGAGGCGGAAGGATCGCCGGAGCCCAGCAGGTCGAGGCTGCGGTGTCCGGAAGCGGCCACTGCACTCCAGTCTAGGCGACAGAGTGAGACTCCAACTCAAAAAAAAAAAAAAAAAAAGAAGAAGCACTAACAGCCATGGAGGAGAGAATGATATAATGGATGCCAAAAAAGGCAGGTATTAGAGAGGAAATACCATTATCAAATGCCAAGGAGGGGTCAGGTAACATAAAGATGCCAGACACTTCATCCAGTATGTCTAAAACCCTGGATATTATCATTTTACAGTATTGTAATGCAATAGCAAAAAACTGTTAATTATGTATACAGCAATCTGTGTTTCTAGACTTTACGGACACTCTACACCCTGCGTTTCAAAAATTAGAGGCCACTCTTTGCAAGAACGTCTTTAAGAGGCAGGCTTTCTTGCAAAGAGTGGCCTCAGGGCTCGGTGGCTCAGCCTGTAATCCCGCGCTTTGGGAGGCTGAGATGAGTGGATTGCCTGAGCCCGCGGGTTCGAGACCCGCCTGGGCAGGCGAAACCTCATCTCTACAATAAATCAAAAAAATTAGCCGGGCGTGGTAG
>CAUYQG010052289.1:0-19265 GCA_963574415.1 Tarsius wallacei
AGGTGTTCCCTAGAGAAAGAGTAATATCCACAAGTGGGATCAGAAAATGCAAGAGATGTGAGAGAGAGAGAGGACTCCATCCATTAAAAATTTAGCTTTGGTTAGCTTTGGGTGGCCAGGCACCATGGCTCAAGCCTGGTAGACCAAGGTGGGAGGATTACTTGAGGCCGGGATGACCTTGGGCAACATAGTGAGATCCCATCTCTATAATTTGTTTGTTTGTTTTAATTAGCCAGACATGGTAGTACGTGCCTATAGTCCTTGCAGCTACTTGGAAGGCTGAGGCGGGGGGACTGATTCAGCCCAGGAATTCAAGGTTGAAGTAAGCTGTGATCATGCCACACTGCACTCCAACTTGAGTGACAGAGTTAGACCCTGTCTCTACTTAAAAAAAATTGTTGGCCAGGCTCAGTGGCTCAGCCTGTAATCCCAGCACTATGGGAGGCTGAGGTGAGTGGATTGCCTGAGCCCACGGCACGGGTTCGAAACCAGCCAGGGCAACTTGGTGAGACTTTGTTTCTACAATAAATAAATTACTAAAAAATTAGCCGGGCATGGTAGTGTGCGTCTGTAATTCCAGCTACTTGGAAGGCTGAGGCGGAAGGATCGCCAGAGCCCAGCAGGTCAATGCTGGAGTGGCAGTGAGTGTACCACAACACTCTACCCTGGGCAACAGAGTGAAATGCCAACTAAAATAATAATAATTGTTTTGGGGTTGCTGCCAATGTGAGTTCTAATGTTTTTTAATAATGGTAGAAATCCTAAAACATTCTCAAGTTTTTATATCCTTGGGACCACATGCTCCAGTGTGAACTCTGAGACAGAAAAAAAGGCAATAATGTCCAAGAGCTTTTAGTTTTTCCACTTGATTACACTTATATATTTTTCACCCAGTAGAGCTTTTCTGTTTTCCTACTTTCAAATGGATTTTCCAACCAAATAAATCCTCTGTAGTGCAGTAAGATGTGGTCCCCATCAGGCTTTTCCTACTTTTACTACGTTCATTAGGTTTCTGTTGCCTATTAGAGTAAGTCCTGTTTGAAGACTCTCTCACATCCTTTACATTTCTTTCCAGTGTGAGTTTCTGGTGTTTAAGAGAAGCTGTGCGGCCACTGAAGGCCTTCCCACAGTTGCTACATTCAAAGTATCTCTCTCTGTTGTGAATCCTTTGACGACTAATAAGGTGTGAGTTCTGACTAAAGCCCTTCCCACATTTAGCATTCATATGGTTTCTCTCCAGTGTGAACACGATGGTGTTTAATAAGACCTGAGCTGCCCCTAAAAGATTCCCCACATTTATTGCATGCATAAGGTTTTTCTCCACTATGAATTCTATGATGTCTCGTAAGGTCTGAGCTCTGATTGAATGTTTTCCCAGTTTTTACATTCATATGTTTTCTTTCCTGTATGAATTACCTGATGTCTGATGAGGTCTGAGCTGCCTTGGAAAGTTCTACCACACCGATTACACCAATAAGCTTTCTCTTCTTGGTGAATTCTCTGCTCTTCTCTAAGCTCCTGATCCTTGCTGAAGGTTTTCTGACATTCAAGTTTATCTCCAGTATGCAGTCTCTGATGTTTGAGAAAAACTGTGTGCCAAATGAAGGGTTTCCCACATTCGTTACATTCATAGGGCTTCTCACCACTATGGATTCTCTCATGTTGAATAAGGAGGGAATGCTGCCTAAAGGCTTTCCCACATTCATTGCATTGGTAGGGCTTCTCTCCGGTATGGATTTTCTGATGTGTAACAAGGTACGACTTCTGACTTAATGCTTTCCCACATTCACTACATTCATAGGGTTTCTCTCCAGTATGAATTATCCAATGCCTAATTAGATCTGAACTTCCCCGGAAAGCTTTTCCACACCCAGTACATTCATAAGTTTTTTCTTCTCTATGAATTTTCTGTTTGATAAGGTTCAAGTCAGAAGTGTATGCTTTTTCAAATTCAAGTTTCTTTTCAGTATGTAGTGTCTGATGTTTAAGAAAAGTTGTGCACCCACTGAAGGATTTCCCACATTTGTGACATTCATAGGGTTTCTCTCCACTGTGGAGTCTCAGGTGTTCAGTAAGGCGAGAACGTTGCCTGAAGGCCTTTTCACATTCACTACACTTGAAGGGTTTCTCTCCAGTATGAATTCTCTGATGTGTAACAAGGTGTGAACTTTGACTTAACTTTTGTCCACATTCATAACATTCATAGGGTTTCTCTCCAGTGTGAATTCTGTGATGTATAATAAGATCTGAGCTTTGATTAAAGGTCTTTCCACATTTATTGCATAAATATGGCTTCCCTCCACTGTGGATTCTCTGGTGTAGGACAAGGTTTGAGCTTCCCTTAAAGGCCTTCCCACACTCTTTACACTGATACGGAGTCTCACCACTATGAATTCGCTTATGTCTAACTAGATTAGAGCTCTCATTGAAGTCTTTTCCACACTCATGACATATATAAGGCTTCTTTCCTGTATGAATTCTCTGATGTATGATAAAATTTGAACTTTGATTAAAGTCTTTTCCACGTTCATTACATACATATGGTTTCTTTCCTGTGTGAATTTTCTGATGTAAGATCAGGTTTGAGCTCCGGTTGAAGGTTTTCCCACATTCCGTACATTCATAAGTCTTCTTTATATTATGAATTTTCTGATGTTCAGTTAATCCTGACTTCTGTTTGAAGCGTTGGCCACAGACCTCATATCTATGTGATCTTTCTCCAGCAGAAAGTATTTTTTCTCCTTCATTACATCCATGGTCTTTCTCTCCTGCAATGGCTTTCTTGGGGATAAGACTCATTTCCCTGATACCTCTTCTCTTGGGAAGAGATGTTTCACTGCATCCTTTAAGGGACTTGCCCAGTGCCTCAATACTTTGTCCTTAGGGTCACTGGTTTCAACTAACTCACATTCCTGGGAGATCTGTCTTTGTAGTGTTTCTGATGCAGCCCTTGCTGAATCTTTTTCTTAAGAAATTTCCATCTATGACTTCCACTCCTTCATCTCATTCCTGGTCTCAGAATCTGAAATGATAAGTACATCATTCTATAATTCCTAAAATACAAATATCACCTCTTTACTGGGAAGCCTAAGAGGGAGGAACAGAGAACTTAGAAGAGGACCCTTCCCTTGAGATTCAGACTTTATTGGAGAGACTGTGGCTACCACAAGAACTTGTGCTACCACACACTCTATTGGGGGAGAAGAAACTTGCCAGGGTGCAGTCTGGAGCTGGTCCATAGGAAGTGGCCTGTTGGATTGGGGAGGAACTCGCTGGATGGTGTGGCTGGGCCAGAACTGGTTCACAGGAAGCAGCCCACTAGGATAAGTGCCACCAGACCTCCCACAATTAATGTACTAGCAACCATCAATAAATAAGTGACTAAAATAAAAATAAATAAAAATAGAACACCATACTGGTGTAAGGAAGAGAAACCTTTCTCTTCCTATGGCCATGCATTGTCCCTCTAGCATCCTCTATTGACAAAGTCTAAATCTTGTGCCAGCTAGCAAAGGAGAAATGTTTACAGGGCTCAGCTCTATAATACAAGCAAACAAAGATGAATGAATTTGGAGTTGAGAGGCAATAAATCAATAACTGGCACACCACTCATTCCTCCCAATATACTAAGACAGTTAAACAAATCTATACTATGCCTCAGAATAAAAATGTTTAGCTGTCATTTCAATAGAAATCAATTCTCTTTCTCAGACTTGGCATTTTTCTTTCTGGTATTCTGGTAGAATTGCTTTTTTGTGTGGCAGTTTTATAAAATCTGCAATTGAAAAACAGATGTACTTATTGTTTACAGGTGTCCATATTAGCAAATCCCTGATCTTGCCCAGTCACAAAAACACATTTTTGAGCACCTTGAGAGAGTCCTTTCACTTTGGTCCTGCTGATATGAACTCTCTAGTCATTAATCTTCTTGCAACAAAAGAGTGGCAGCACAGCATAGTGATTAAGAGCAGGTACTGCAGGGCAAATTACCTAGGTTTGAATCCTGGCTCTACCACTTAATGACAATGTGACCTCCGGAAAGTCACTGGATCTCTGTGCCTCAGTTTCCTCATCTATAAAATGGAGATAATAATAGTACTTACCTCATAGAGTTGGTATGAGAAATATATATAGAGAGATATATAAAACATTTAGAACAATGCTTGGCATAAAGAAAGCACTATATAAATGTCAGCTGCTGTTATTGTTACTACTGTTATTAACCTTTACCCTTTAATTACCATTAAGTAATGTGTTCTTATAACAAGCCTCCATATCCAAGCTGAATTTCATTTAAATATCATTCAAATCAGTTATTGGATAGAATTGGCTTTGTCATAATTTTCCCTTAAAGTGCCTTTGGGAGGGGGCTGTTTGATATATATTTTTCAAAATTCAGAAATAGATTATTATTTAAAAGATGGTAGAGTAAGTCAGGCACGGTGGCTCACGCCTGTAATTCCAGCACTTTGGGAAGCAGGGAGGGAGAGTCACTTGAGCCCAGGAGTTGAAGGCTGCAGTAAACTGTGATTGTGCCACTGCACTCCAGCCTGGGCGACACAGTGAGCCCTGACTCAAAACAAACAAGCAAACAAAACAAAACAAAATAAATTTAAAAACATGGTAGAGTAAAGGCTGTCAAGTTTTAGTACAAAAAATTTGTGATCTGCTTGGCATAGTGGCTCACGCCTATAATCCCAGCAGTTTGGGAGGTGGAGGTGAGAGGATTGCTTGAGCCCAGGGGTTTGAGACCAGTCTGGTCAACTTTGCAAGACCTCATCTCTACAATAAATAAAAAAATTAGCCAGGTGTGGTGGCGTACACCTATAGTTCCAGCAACTTGGAAGGCTGAGGTGGAAGGATTGCCTGAGCCCAGCAGGTCGAGGCTCAGTGGCCATGAGAGTGCCACTGCACTCTAGCCTAGGCGACAAAGTGAGACTCCAACAACAACAACAACAACAACAAAATTGTGATCTGAAGGGCTCTTATTGTTTCATATTGATGTCTTAAAAAATCAAAAGCTGAGGGGAGATACACCTCTAGATTTGATGAGAGGATATTTGTGGCTGAAAATCTGTATGAGTGCTTTGAAGGGCCTGGGTTCAATTTCCTCTGTCTTTTCCCATAGTACTTTTTAATAGAGAGTCTGCTTCATTCATTGTTGAGGAGTAATTGTTACGACTAATTTGTGGGGCATATGCTTAAAAAGAAAAAGAAATACTTTCAAGGAAAGAAAGAAACATAAGTAACAGATTAGAAACATCTCCATGAGGAATACAAAGGAATTAATAGGAAGCATTTAGTAGAGAGTTTTTCATTATTTCAAAAAAAATTATAGACAGAATCACTCGTAATATTAAAAACCTAAACTTTGCAGCAAACTGGATAGATTTAGAGTCCATTATACTTAGTGATCTAGCACAGAAACAAAGAACTGAATACCACATGTTCTCACTCATGAATGGGTCCTGAACATTTACTACAATGCTACAACGGAGGGATTGGCAGTCTTGGGATACTGCCAGGGGAGGCAGGGAAGATAGAGGGCATGTGGCATCATAAAGGGTACCTGATCCTAAACCAGGGAAGTGAGGACCAGTTGGAGGCCCAAACTTTACCGACAGGTAGACTACTTTTACTCACATCTCAATAATAGAGAGAGAGAAAAATTAAAGCCTAAAGAAGAGACACAAAGGTTTAAAACAGATACAGATTATTATAAAACAATAAAAACAAGTGACAAGAAATTTGCAAAGCTGAGGTAAGATATGGACAGGCAAATGAAAAGCATTTGTAGATGAAAGTAACAAAAATATTCACTATAAGGTCACAACGAGGTCTGGAGAAATCATACAAAATGAAATGGATACAAATGCAACTATAGAGAAAGCCAGTAGCTAGAGAAAGATAATAAAATACGTACAATTAGTCTTCCTAAAGAAGAGAAAAGAGCAAAAATCCAACATATAATAGAAGAAAATGTTGCTGAAATAAAGACTTAACCCAACTGGGAGGGTACAGCTGACAAAGAACAATCAAAACCACAGGTTCTGGTAAAGTAACTAAATTTCAGGAATAAATGAACAAATGGGCATATAGGCAAAAAAGGAAATAGAGAATTTCAGGTTGACTTTACCCTTCTCGGTAGTTACACTCTACACCAGAATGTGGTAATGCCTATAAAGTTCTAAGGAGAAACAGTGTGAGCTGATTTTTTTTTTTTAAGTTGGAGACTCACTCTGTTGCCCAGGCCGGAGTGCAGTGGTGCACTCACTGCCACCCCAGCATCAACCTGCTGGGCTCCAGTGATCCTTCCATCTCAGCCTTCCAAGTAGCTGGAACTACAGGTGCGTGCTACCATGCCCGTCTAATTTTTGATTTATTGTAGAGACAAGGTCTTGCCACGTTCCCCAAGCTGGTCTTGAACCTGCAGGCTCAGGCAATCCACTTACCTCAGCCTCCCAAAGTGCTGGGATTACAGGCTGAGCCACCAAGCCTGGTCTTTTTTTTTTCTTTAAAGAGACGAGATCTCTCTATGTTGCCCAAGCTGGTCTCAAACTCTTGGGCTCAAGCAATCCTCTTACCTTGGCCTCCCAAAGTGCTAGAATTACAGGCATGAGCCACCGTGCCTGGCCAGGCTGATAATTTTTTTACCCAGCAATACGGAAACATTTTTAGGCATGTAAAAACTCATGGAGTATGACACTCATGAGCCCTTTTTTAAAAAGAACAATTGTAATGAGATATAGCCAATGAAAGAATGAATTAAAATAAGCAATCAGGAATTGGAAGGATGTTGTAATGGATGGTGTAAGGTAAAAAATAAAATTTTCCTTCTGCCTTTACACTACAATCAATCAACACAGAAGACTTCTGTGACCAAATGTTTGGTCTTTTAAAAAAATTATTTTAAGAGACGAGGTCTTGCTCTGTCACTCAGGCTGAAGTGCAGTGGTGCCATTATAGCTCACTGCAGCCTCAAACTCCTGGCCTCAAGTGATTCTCCTGCCTTAGCCTTCCGAGTTGCTGGGATTATAGGTGTTAGCTACCACACCCTATGGCCAAATGTTTTGGGGTTTTTTCCCCCACATACCAAGGAAGCAATCAGTTCACCAACTAGGTATCCTCTAATTCAGTTCAGTTCTGACAACATCTACCTGGAGATGGTTTCAGAGCCCACAGATTGAGGATTCAGTCCCACAAGACAGCACTGTACTTCCGATGCCAATTGCAAGCCCCAGATTGTTTTACTTCTGCTTATGACTGACCAGCTATAAATCAGGGATCTCTCAGCCCCCTCCTTGGGTTTGATTAATTTGCTAGAGTGACTCACAGAACTCAGGGAAACACTTATCTTTACCTATTTATTATAAAGGATATTCAAAGGATACAGATGAAAAGATGTGTAGGGCAAGGCATGTGGAAAGGGGTATGGGGCACCATCCTCCATGTGTTCAACTCTCTGGAAGCTCTCTGAACTTTGTCCTGGGGTTTACATAGTCATAACTGTTAAACCATTGGCTACTGGTGATCAATTTATCCTTCAGTCCCTTTCCTCTCCTTGGAGTAGGGTATGGGGCTGAAAGTTCCAATGCTCTAATCTTGCTGGCCTTTCTGGTGACCAGCTCCCATCCTGACACTACCTAGGGCCCCCAGCTGCAAGTTGTCTCATTAGCATACAAAAAGATAACACTTTGGAGATTCCAAGGATTTTAGGAGTTGTATGTACAATTTTTAAAAATGACTCCAAATCCTTAAAGGTTTTCATACTATTTTTAAATTTTATTTTAAAGGAGGAATCTTTTAAAATTTCAGAGAAACACTTTTTTCCGTGTTTTTTTAATTACAAAATTTCTACATGCTTATTATAAGAAAATAAAAAAACAGAGTAGAGCACGGAAAATAAAATAATAATCATCCATAATCCCATCATCTGCTACCCAAAGATAAAGACTACTAATGTTTTGTTGTATTGGTGTATATTCTTCCAGTCTTATTTCTAAGCATATACTTTTTCTAACACAAAAATGGGATATCATATATGTTTTTTTTGTCTTCTTTACCCTACTTGTGATATTGGAGCAGGACTCTGTACACATTTCTCTTTTGCCAGCTGGCACTAGAGGAATACTGAAAGGCCTAACAAAGACAAAGGGAATTTATCTTCCTGGTATCAGTGAGCTGTTTTGTTTTTTTGACTGAGTTTGATGGCTTCCTATGGACCAGCTCAGGCCTGTCTACACCCTCTAGTGAGTTTTTTTTCTACCACCCAGCATTTTCCTATGGATTACCTCTGGCCTGTCTATACCCTTCAGTGAACTCCCATTTGGTAGAACAAGCCTACAGACAGCTCTGACCTGTGGCCTCTGCTAAGTTTCTTCACCATCAGCAAGCTGGTGGTTATATCATCTACAAAAAGGTCTGCATCTCAGCTTTGGGGTGGGAGAATCCTCTTCTAAGCTCTTGGTTCATTCTGTTTACTTTCCCTTAGTCATAAAGATATTGTTTTCTGCATTATCTATTTCCATTGTCATCTTTTATTCCTTTTAGTAGTTAACTACCTTTTACAAGTTTTTTTTTTTTAAATTTAAAGAAATAGGGTCTTACTCTGTTGCTCAGGCTGGAATGCAGTGGTGCAATCATGGCTTCATGGCTCACTGCATCCTCGACCTTCTGGGCTCAAGTGATCCTCCCACCTCAGCCTCTCATATAGCTGGGACTACATTTGTGTGTCACCATGCCCAGCTAATTTAAAATTTTTTTTGTAGAGACTGGGTCTCACTATGCTGCTCAGGCTGGCCTTGAACTGACCCCAATTGATCCTTCCGCCTCCCAAAGTGCTGCAATTAGAGGCACAAGCCACCATACCCGATCCCTTTTACTAGTTAAAAATTCTTTATACTAAATATTCCTTCTTTAAATTATTGGCACAGTTTTGGTCTCCTGACTGGATCCTGACTGATACAGATATATAGCATCATTTTATTTTAGATCTAGAAAGAGATGATACAAGAGTAGTACAGATGCTAGAAAAGGGAAACAGTAAATTGTGTGGAAATAGTACTAAAAGGACTGCTTTCTTTAAGAATCATTAGGATCAACCTTTGTCACAGGCACAGTTTTGGCAAACTATCTAGTTCTTCATTCCACATTGCTCTGCACAGATGAATGACCACACTTCTCAAATTTTTCCTCTAATTCCATAGGCGAAAGGAATAGGGAGCAATTTAAGGAAATCTTCCCCTCAGATGATGTCAGGAACAGAAGGGTACAGCATCTGAAACATAGGCTTGATCAGGGAGGAGAGCCCTCTTCTATAATCTAACCCAGCTAAATTCAGAGTTTCTAGATTTAAAAGGGTTGAAGTGTTTCACATCATTCATTGATCTGTTCATCTAGCAAACATTCACTGAGCATCTACCATGTTCTAGACATTGTACTTGATACTGGGTATACAAAGATGAATATAAGATATGGTCCCAGTCCTCCAGGAACTTGCAGTTTAATGGAGGGGAGATATAAAGGTAATGTCTCAAGGAGAAAATGACACTAGTGATAACAACTTAGAGGCAGCTTGGAGTTCTGAACAAAATAAGGCTTTGGAAGTAAGTAGAACCAAGTTAGAATCCTGGCTTTTTAATCCCCCTCAACCATCACTTCATCAAATGTAAAATAGAAATAATACTTATTCCAAAGAGTTGTTATTCCCAAGAGTTGTTATACAGATTAAATAAGACATATAGATAGATATAGATATAGATATGAAAAACCAAAGCAAAGCTTTGACCAAGAGTCAAAACAATTAGGAATCTTTCAGTCAGCTCTTTAAAACTTCTCTAGTTTTTTATTTTTCAACCAAAACTCTGAAAAATCAGACTATATGGATTCTAAGTTAGGGGACAGTGCTCTTACCCAGGGAGACCAGCTCTGCCTCCTTATCTAGCATCTCTTCTTTGTAGAAATCCCACTGAGTGCAGGCCTGGTACCCAGTGTTGGAACAGTTTCTAGTACATAGTGAGTGCTCGATTAGGGAAAAAACAAA
This sequence comes from Tarsius wallacei, assembly GCA_963574415.1. Classification (NCBI taxonomy): domain Eukaryota; kingdom Metazoa; phylum Chordata; class Mammalia; order Primates; family Tarsiidae; genus Tarsius; species Tarsius wallacei. Next base: position 10,043 of record CAUYQG010052289.1, read on the forward strand.
ACAAAAGAAAACCCAACAAAAAACCGTTGAATACATGAATAGTAGGTTAACTCTCTTCCTTCTTTCCTTTGATTAAATAATCCCTGAAATTATTTTCTCCTTGGCTTCTATAATGCACAATACGCCAACCACTCTACTTCTTCCTTGCTGTCTTTACTTTTTCAGCTTTCTCCTTTTATTAAATGTCAGTGCTACTAAGGCTCTTTTCACATTTGACATCTCAATGACCATCACCTCTGGCTTCAATTATCAGCTTTATGCAAAATGAATACAAATCTAAAACTCCTATTCCTCACCCATGTTTTATTCTATACTCACAATGCATCTCCAGTCCAATGTTAAGGAATCCAATCAGTGTGAATCAAATTGAGAAGAATGAACACATCATTTTTGCTTCTGAGCTTATTTCTCTCCTACTATCCATTTCTATCCAAATGAGCAGTTCTCATTTAACAAATATATATCAAGAGTCTACTGCCATAGACTGAATGTTTGTGTCCCTCGAAAATTCATACATTGAAGACTAATCTTCAATGTGATGGCATTAGGAGGTAGAGCCTTTGGGAGGTGATTCAATCATGAGGGCAAAGCCTTCATGAATGAGATTAGTGCCCTTATAAGAGAAGCCTAGCCAGGTGCAGTGACTCACACCTGTAATGTCAGCACTTTAGGAGGCTGAGGTGGGAGGACTGCTTGAGCCCAGGAGTTCAAGACCAGCCTGGGCAATATAGTGAGACCTTGTTTCTACACAAAATTAAAAAATGAGCCAGGTGTTGTGGTATACTTGTAGTCCCAGCTACTGGAGAGGTTGAGGTGGAAAGATCGCCTGAGCCCAGGAAGTCAAGGCTTCAGTGAGCCATGATCGTGCCACTGCACTCCAACCTGGGTGACAGAGTGAAACCCTGACTCAAAGCGGGGGGGGAGGACGGACGGGACGGACGGAACAGACAAACAGACACACCTGGAGAGCTTCCTTGCCCTGTCTGCCATGTGAGGACATGGTAAAAAGAAAACTATCTATGAACCAGGCCCAGGCCCTCACCAGACACCATATCTGCTGGTACCTTGATCTTGGATTTCTCAGGCAGCAGAACTGTGAGAAATAAACATTTGTTGTTTATAAGCCACCAAGACTGTGGTATATTTATCATAGCAACCCAAACATACTAACACACCTTCAATGTCCAGGCACTGTTCTGGGCTCTGGTATGCGCTGGTAAACAAGACAATTCTGCCCTCGTGGGCCTTGTATTCTAGAGATTTTTTTTTTGAGTTGGAGTCTCACTCTGTCGCCCAGGCTGGAGTACAGTGGCATACTAACGGCCACCCCAGTGTCGACTTGCTGGGCTCTGGCCATCCTTCTGCCTCAGCCTTCCTAGTAGCTGGAACTATAGGCGCATGCTACCAGGCCTGGCTATTTTTTTTTTTTTTTAATTGTAGAGACGAGGTCTCACCATGTCGCCCAGGCTGGTCTCGAACCCCTGAGCTCAGACAATCCTCTTGCCTCGGCCTCCCAAAGTGCTGGGATTACAGGCTTGAGCCACCGTGCCCGGCCTAGCGATTTAAAAGACAGAAACACAGTAGTTTAGTGCTACCTGAAATGTGATCCACACACCAGCATCACCCAGAAGCTTGTTAAAATGCAAGTTCTCAAGCACCATCCCAGACTTACTGAACTAGAGTATTTGGGAGTGGGGCCCAGCAACCTGTGTTTAACAAGCTCTCCAGGTGATTCTTATGAATGCTAAAATGTGAAAAGCCCTGTTCTAGCCATCTCTGACTTTGCCTTCTCTATCCCTTCTATTTGTACCTATTACCCAATTCTGAAAGCTTCTGCATTGGCTCTCTCCAATCCCATCTTACTCCAGAGCCTCAACTCATTCTTGTATTGCTGTAAAATCTCTCAACATGCTTTCTGGCTTCAATCAATGCTGGTGACACTGCAGATTAAATAATTTTCTAAGATACTGTTTTCATTGATACCAATGATAAAAAACTTAGTTTTCCATCACCTACTAAAGGAAATAATACCTTCTTTTTGATTTACAGAGCCATATTAGTTTCCCAGGGCTGCTAAAACAAAGGACCACAAATTGGATGACTTAAAACAGAAATCTGTTCTCACAGTTCTGGAAGCTAGAAGTCTGAGATCAAGATATGGGCAGGATTGCATCCTTCTGCAGGCTTTAAGGGATAATCTGTTCCATGCCTCTCTCTCTGCTAGCTTCTGGTGACAGCTGGCAATCCTGGGTGTTCCTTGCTTTGTAGATGCATCACTCTGATCTCTGCCTCTATCTCCACGTCATTCTCCCTGTGTCTGTCTCTTCACATGGCCATTTCTTGTAATGACACCAGTCATATTGAATTAGGGGCCCATTCTACACCAGTGTGACCTCATCTTAATTAATTATATCTGCAACAACCCTATTTCCAAATATCACATTCTAAGGTAGTGAGAGTTAGGACTTCAACATATATTTTTTGAGAGGACACAATCCAATTCATAACAATAGCCCTAATTTATGTACTGTTCACCTAAGAACAAATCTATGCTCCAGTATCCTTGCTAACCTTCCCATATACTATGTATATGTCTTCCCATTCTGTATTTTTGCCCATGCCCTTCCTACTCTCCTTCACTTCCATCTGGAATTTAAAAAAAGCTGCAAGAGGCTAGGCAGTTAATCAGAACGACTGAAGCAAACTAGATGACAAATGACAACTGATACTTTGTTTCAGATGCTAAATGAGCACAGATGAACGCTTAATAGGTGATAGAAACAGGAAAGTGGCAATACGGGAAGGTTTCCCAAAGGAAATAACTTTCTAAGCTGCTCACAAAAGGATATGCAGAACTTTACAAAGAGCCTCCTTTCTCTCCTTTCTCTTGAGAGAAACCCCTCCTTTCTCTCAACTCCAATAGTATGAATTTTTTAGATCGAGTATTAGAACATGTCTGAACCATACAGTTAATTCCTGTGGTTTAGTCTCCCCAACGGGCTCTTGGTCACTCCTGGAACCTAGAAACCAGATCTTGGTTATATGTACAAACGCACCTGACACAGCGTTGGGCAAGGAATAGGGTCAATTTGTGCCTGACGGTTGATTCTGGGCCAGGAGAGGTGCCGTTTGCGGCACCCACAGGAGGGAACTGGAACAGGCAGAGTAGGGGGACGCGGCAGGGTCTGGCCGTGAGAGGGGCACGCCGAGACCGAGAAGAGGGCCCAGCCCTGCGCACCAGGCGCCTGTGTCCTCCCGCCCAGGCCTCGCCCCACCCTGAGGAAGCAGGGGTCCTGCTCCAGCCTCCGATCTGCTCCTTCTCCGCTTCCCGGAGGGACGCAGGCACCGGAGGCCCCAGCTCGGTGAACGCAGCGGGGTCTCACCTCCAGGCCACCCCCAGCCTCTCCCGCTCGATCAGGACCCCGTCCATGGCCGCCATCGCAAGGCCCCTGCTCCTAGCGCCACCACCTCGGACCCCGCGCTCAAGGTTGGGCGGCTACTTCCGGTGCGCTACCCGGGACATTAGTCCCCTCGCCCCCGCCTCCGTCGACCCCGGCCGCGGCCGCTAATCTGCGCGTGCTCCCCAGGCCACCTTCCACCGGCTCAGGTGTCTCCTCTGCGCAGACGAGGCCGGGCTGGACAGCCCTCATCCTGCCCGGGGAGCCTGACTTCTAAACGGTGCTGCGTCGCGCAGGTTGGGGCACCTGCCGGCGCCAGCGCCACGTGGGCAAGGTTACCACCGAGATGCTGAGTCCTCCGCGGGTCCTAGACTCGCCCAGGGTCGAGTGCAGGGCCACGATTAAGACTCACTGCAGCCACGATCTCCTGGGTTCAGGTGATCCTTCTGCCTCAGTCTCCCGAGTAAATGGGACTACAGGCGTGCACAACCATGCCAGCTAATTAAATTTTTTTTTTTTTTTTTTTGTAGAGAGGAGGTCTAGCTATGTTGCCTAGGCTGGTCATGAACTCCTAGATTCAATCAGTTCTTCCCCCTTCCGCCTCCCAAAGTGCTGGGATTACAGGCGTGAGCCACCGCGTCTGGCTTTCAATTATACTACTTATTTTATAGTTCTTTTTACTTTTCCTCTCTGAAAGTGCATTAATAGAAGTTATATTTTGGAATTCAGAAAAAACTGTAAAGGTCATGAAAATATTAAAAGAGAAAATATTTGTAAGGTATATGACAGGAAACAGGATTATATTCATAATTTAAATAACTACCGAAAAGCAATAAAAAAAAAGGCAAGTAGCCCAAGAGGAAAATTAGGAAAGGATATGAAAGGGTTAAGAATTAATATGGAAATGCTTGCTTTAAAGGTAAGATGGAGTAGCTTTAGTTAAAAGAATAGAGAGCAGACATTGCAAGTTTGCTTAGTTTAGTTTCCCAATCATTAGCTCATAGAACCAGTTGTCTGGAGGTAGAAATTGATAATTGCTTGTAACCCCCTAACTATTTGTACTGATTATTCCTGCCTAATCCGAGCATTTGTTTTCTAGGCCTGAGAAACTAAGCTGAACTAACAATCTATTTTTTTGTTTGTTTGTTTTTGTTTTTGAGTTGGAGTCTTACTCTGTCACCCAGACTGGAGTGCAGTGGCCGCTCCCGGCCACTGCAGCCTCGACCTGCTGGGCTCCAGTGATCCTTCTGCCTCAGCCTTCCAAGTAGCTGGAACTACAGGCACGGCGCTATCACGCCCAGCTAATTTTTTTTTATTTATTGTAGAGATGAGGTTTCGCCAAGTTGCCCAGGCGGGTCTTGAACCCGCGGGCTCAGGCAATTCACTCACCTCGGCCTCCCAAAGCACAGGATTACAGGCTGAGCCACTGAGGCCGGCTAACAATCTATTGTGATCAGCCTTCTGTGACTACCCACCAGACCACCACCTGTAGTCACAAGATGCATGCTGCCTTGACAACCTCAAGGCACAAGATCAATGTTATCAACACCAAAAAATGCAGCTGCAAGAAAACTTTTACCCATCCCCTATTTCCCCACAATAGCCCTAGCCTTAAATATACCCTGCACCCAGACCCACTACCATGCTAATTCTTAGTGCTGGTCCTGTCCCTCTCTTGGACATGAGTAAATCCTGTTACTTGACTTTTGCAATTCTTTGCTTTATTTCCCATGGCACTGGCCTACTAATACCCCAGAGGACCCTAACAGGATATATAAGAACAGACAATTTACAAAAGAGGAAATATAAATGATCAAGAAAACACAGAAAAGATGCTCAGTCTCACCCACCAGACTGGCAAACATTGATGATTTCCAGCACAATGGACTCTGGTCTGTAGAATTATTCTCTACCCAACATGATTCTTCATTCCTTTCTGGTAACGTGTTTTTGTATATATTGTGTTAGGCAGGGGCTTAACCACCTCCATTCATAGTCCTGGTAGACTGACACTCATAGTGACACTTTTTCCAGCAGTAGAGGGAAACGGTCACATGACCCAAGCTGGGCCAATCAGGTTGTCCTCAAGACTACAACTGAACACAATGGGGAAAATAATGTGTCTCAGCTGTGACTGCTATACTGGCAGAGTGTGACACTAGGACTGCTGCGGGATAATGTATGCACTCTGTGGAGAGGGTCTGCCTGAAGAATAAAGTCTGCGGGTCCCAGCAAGGATATGATCACCATCGGCCACTCTCCATGAGCCAGGTAGAGCCTAACTTCAAACCTTGCCTCCTTCTAGATAGAGTGGCCAATAAGATGCACTGTCAAAGTTCTGCCTACTGAGGGGACACTTCCTTTGTCATCAGGACCACATTTTAGTGGGGCTGTAATGCTCCAGGTGTCTTCTGACTAGTTCCTCCTCAAATAACTAGTCATGGGCCTTCCTATGTGGCCACAAGTGCAGGTTGGCAGGGCAGCAGAACAGGCATCCTGAGATGTGGGACCTGCTGGTCCCAATACCATTTCCAGTTGACGATGGAGTGCTACTCTCCACATCTCATTTTATGACTAGGAATGTTAGAATTAATAGCTCAGGCTGCACGGTAACCTGGGGACCCTTGGTCTGGTGGTTAGTCTCCTTCAGGTTCCAGTGCCAAGCCAGGACCTGTTTTTCAAAAGAAGAATGGTTACCTTGTCTTCAAAATTCAAACTCTGAGGGGCAGGAGTTCTTGATGTGAGAGTTTGTGAGGAGGGACAATCTGGCTTCTTTTGCTTTCTCTGACTTCCAGGGAGATATTACATAGCAGGGGATTCTCTAAAAGAGAGATCTTGGTGTCACTAAGGAGGAAGGACATAGTACTAGAAAACCAAATAATGTTCCCTCTCCTGCCTAATTTTGTTTTAAACATGTTTATTACAATTTTTGTCTTATTAATTTTATTTTTTTCTTATTTTCTTTTTTATTATCTGATAATATATGCTTGTATCACATTATTCTTGAACTTTATTTAAATGGAAACATATGGTATGTACTCTTTTGTGATGGCTCCTTTTGTGTAACATTTGAGCTAGTCGTCCATTGTTGCACATATAGTTCATTCCTTGTTATTGTCCACCAGTATTCCATTGTATGGATAGACCACAATTTGTTTATCTCTTCTCATGTTGATGGACCTTTGAGTCATATCCAATTCTTTCCCTATTATGAATAAACTTGCTATGAATATTCTCTTAAAAGGTGTTTTCTTTTTTTTGGTAAAAACCTAGAAGTAGGATGGAAGAGTCTAGGGCAGATATATGTTTATAAGGAACTACCAAACAGTTCTTCAAGGTGGTTGGTACCACTTTACACTCCCACAAGCAATGCTCCATATTCTTGCCAATATTTGATGGTGTCCTTTTTTTCTACTTTTATGCATTCTAGAGGGTGAGAAATTATATCTAATTGTGGCTTTTTTTTTTCTTTGAGTTAGAGTCTCACTCTGTCACCCAGGCTGGAGGGCAGTGGCATGCTCTTGACCACTGCAGCCTCAACCAGCTGGGCTCAGGTGATTCTTCTGCCCAGTCTTCCGAGTAGCTGGAACTACATGCATCCGCCACATGACTGGCTGATTTTTTGTAGAGGCGAGGTCTGGCCAAGTTGTCCAGGCTGGTCTCGAACCCATTGACTCAGGCAATCCTTTTGCCTCCACCTTCCAAAATGCTGGGATTACAGGCATGAGTCACCACACCTGGCTTACTGGATGTTTTTATAATTCCTTTTATGAACTGTTCAAGTCTTATTTTTTAAATTGCATTTCTTAAATTATTGAGTTACATATTGAATTCTTCATGTATTCTGAATACAAGTACTTTGTCAAAAAGATGTATTGTGAATATTTTCTTCCAGTTGGCTTGCTTTTTCATTTTCATTTTTTTTCTTTTTTTTGAGTCAGAGTCTCACTCTGTCGCCCAGGCTGGAGTGCAGTGGCATGCTCACAGCCATCGCAGTCACAACCTGCTGGGCTCAGGCGATCCTTCCGCCTCAGCCTTCCAAGTAGCTGGAACTACAGGCACATGCCACCACGCCCGGTTAATTTTTTGACTTATTGTAGAGATGAGGTCTTGCCAAGTTGCCCAGGCTGGTCTCGGACCCATGGTCTCAGGCAATCCTCTCACCTCAGCCTCTCAAAGTGCTGGGATTGTAGGCATGAGCCACAGCGCCCGGCCTTTTTTTTTTTTTTTTTTTTTTAATGGTGAAGAAGAGGTCTCACAGAATTGCCCAGTCTGGTCTCAAATCCCTGGGCTCAGGCAATTCTCTCCCATCCACCTTCCAAAGTGCTGGAATTACAGGTGTGAGCCACTGTGCCTGACCAAGTATCACATTTTGATTACCAGTTTCTTCTTTCTGTTCAGTGTTTTCCCGTGTCTTTTGCCTATGCAAGATATTGAAGGCATTCACCTGTTTTCTTATAGAAGTTTTATAGTTTTAGCTATTACCTTTGGTTCTATGATCCATCTCAAGTGAAGTGTTATGTGTAGTGTGAAATAGAGTCAAAGTTTTTTGTTCTGTCCATATGGATACCCAGTTGTTCCTACACCACTTGTAGATTTGCCTTATTCACTGAATTGATTTGATGCTTTTGTTGAAAAGCAGTTGACTTTATAAATGTGAGTCCCATTTAATGGTTCACCCTCCTATTCCTGTTTATTTTTTATTTTTAGTTGAGACAGGGTCTCACTATGTTATCCAGGCTGGTCTGGACCTCCCGGTCTCAAGCAATCCTCTCACCTCAACCTCCCCATGTGCTAGAATTACAGATGTGAACCACAGCACCTGGCTACCTCATTGATTTTATTTAAAATATTTCAAATGCTGTCTTTATCATAAAAAAAAGTTTATATATGTGTTTGGTTATGTGTTTTGGTTATGTTTCTGTCTACTGATTTTTCTATCTACTGATCTTTCTCTGTCTTTCTTTTCTGGTAATAAAGACTCTTATAACGTAGGTTTTTTTTTTTTTTGAATTGGAGTCTCACTCTGTCGCCCAGACTGGAATGCAGTGGCACGCTCCCAGCCACCGCAGCCTCGACCTGCTGGGCTCCGGCGATCCTTCCGCCTCAGCCTTCCAAGTAGCTGGAACTACAGGCGCACGCTACCACGCCCGGCTAATTTTTGATTTATTGTAGAGATGAGGTCTCGCCAAGTTGCCGGGGTGGGTCTCGGACCTGCAGGCTCAGGCAATCCACTCACCTCAGCCTCCCAAGGCGCGGGATTACAGGCTGAGCCACCGAGCCCGGCTTAATGTAAGTTTTAAAATATGTTTTAAAATCTGGTGGAGCTAGTCCTCTCTTAATTTACTATTTTTTCAGAAAAATTGTAAATATGCATGCATATTTTCTTACATTACTTTAAAAATAACAAAATTTTTTTTTGAGTTGGAGTCTCACTCTGTCGCCCAAACTGGAGTGCAGTGGCATGCTCCCGGCCACTGCAGCCTCGACCTGCTGGGCTCCAGCGATCCTTCCGCCTTAGCCTTCCAAGTAGCTGGAACTACAGGCATGAGCTACCACGCCTGGCTTTTTTTTTTATTTATTGTAGAGATGAGGTCTTGCCAATTTGCCCAGGCAGGTCTTGAACCCGTGGGCTCAGGCAATTCACTCACCTCAGCCTACCAAGGCGTGGGATTACAAGCTGAGCCACCGAGCCCGGCTACAAAATGGTTTTTAAAAAAAAAAGTTTTAAGAACTAAGATTTGCCCATGCCAGAATAAAAATGGGGGAAGATTGTGTCTGTGGAAGAACAATAGCTACATTTTTGTTGAGAAATATAAAGTCAT
>CAUYQG010052305.1:0-28518 GCA_963574415.1 Tarsius wallacei
CGCACTTGCTGGCAGGCAACTCAGGTGAGTACCTGAGAAATCTTTTCAAACTGCGAGCATCTCTGATTTTTGTGGGATTCACAGGAAGCTTAGAGATAGAGAGCTAGAGAATGTAAGCAGAGTTCAGCAAAGGGACAGTGTTTCCCAGAAAGTTTTGTGCAGCCTGGTATTGGCCCAGCAGAATTTATTCCAGGACATAATTCACTGCCATGTAGAGTTACTACATTAGTGGAATTATTTATAAAGCAAAGAGGTTTGATATTTTTCTATGTAATCTAAATCATTGATTTTTGCTTTCTTATAAGCAAAGAGTATTTTAAAAATTTGAAATACATTCTTTCAGAAAAAAATTTGTATAAATACCTAAACAGAAACAGAATGAGAAAATCCCTACACCATTAAAATAGAGCTAAATAATGAGTTGGTAGGGTGACATTTTGAAACATTTATAAAATACCCCAAATAAATTATATTTTTCATATGTTACTAAGAATTCTTGCAGAACTTTAATATGAACTCTGTCAGCTTCCACGTTAAAGCTGTTTTTCCCTTCCTGAAATGAGTATGAGCTTCAGGTTAATAGGCTTTGCCTGCGGTCACACTCCCCACCACTAGATGGCAGTGTTAGGCATAACTTGATGAAAGCTTGACCCCCTACTCCAAAGCAAGTTGTTGAATGCGGCCAAATGGTGAAACATTTTTGTAATCAAATGAATAAGAAAATAGTATTATAGTTTATACAAACACCCATAGTTTGGATGCCTTATGACTATTTAAAAATATGTATGCTATGGTTAGATTAAAAACTGATATTGTGTATATGTGTTTATTTTTTCCTAAATAATATAATAGTATTCAAATGGCATTGGTATAACAACTGTGAAACTCTTGTGACATAATTTTAAGAATAATTTTTAAGTTCTAATTATTTGTAGGATCAACACAGCACAATTCCAAATTTTAACTATGAAAGATGTGACGTGCTACTTGGCCCTAATTATAACCTGAAGGAAAAAATACTCATCATGATCTGAAAATTATCGGACTAACTAAAGAGAATTGCAAACAGATGTTTTTAGAGATATGGTAGTATTGTTTGATATTTTGTGTCTCTTTGAAGTCTTGTGTGAGCCATAAGCTGGGTTTTTACCAGAATGTGTGTGTATGCAAATGTTAATAAGAAGATAATTGGAATTTTGCAGAGGTGGCTATTATAATCTCATGTTACAGTCTTCGGCGTTGTGTTCCTAGATAACGTACCCTACCTAGTTCTTGGGCACAGATAAGGTGATAGATTCTAATAACTACTTTTTGCACTTCTAAATTAATATCCATGAGTATGTTAGTACCAACGATATGTAGACTCTTTTCAAATCGCAGAACACGAGTAAGTAGGGAACAAGAGTTTGTGCTCAGAAACATAGGTAGACATTGATGGTTGATGATATAGACATGCACGTGGGTTCTAAGGAAGGATAAAAATAAGGACAGGAAGCTGCACTGTAGTAGGTGATTTTTACTTACTGTATATATATATATATATATATATATATATATATTTTTTTTTTTTTTTTTCTTTGATTTGGAGCCTCACTTTGTCACCCAGACTGGAGTGCAGTGGCCGCTCCCCGCCACCACAGCCTCGACCTGCTGGGCTCCAGCGATCCTTCCGCCTCAACCTTCCAAGTAGCTGGAACTACAGGTGCGCGCTATCATGCCCGGCTAATTTTTTTTTTTTGATTTATTGTAGAGATGAGGTCTCGCCAAGTTGCCCAGGCGGGTCTCGAACCCGCGGGCTCAGGCAATCCATTCACCTCAGCCTCCCAAAGCATGGGATTACAGGCTGAGCCACCGAGCCCGGCTTACTGTATATTTTTAATAGTTTAGAAAATGTACTAATGTTTTATGGTAAATTGGTCTTTGAAAAGTCAGTTTTAGTCACGTTTTAAGAGAAGAGAGAATTTGCATAGTGAAGAAAGGAATACCTTGATGCTCCCTGGTGAATGAGAGAATGCTGCCTTGGATTTTACAAAAGTGGTTGTCTCCTTTCTGATTTCCCCTTCTCTGTTTGCATCCTCCCCTCCCCTCCCTTCCTCTCCTCTCCCCTCTCCTCCTTTTTTCCCTGCATCTTGGTCTGTCGCCCAGGCTGGAGTGCAGTGGCTCAATCATATCATCTCACTTCGGCCTCCAGCTCCTGGGCTCAAGTGATCCTTCCAGGAACCTCAACCTCCCAAGTAGCTGGGACGACAAGTACATGCCACCACTCCCGACTTGCATTCTCTTTTTTAGTCACCAAATATTTATTGAGCACCTATTTTATGACAGGCACTGTTCTGGCACTAAGGATCCTGCGCTTATCAAAACAGACAAGATCTTTGTTCCCATTGACTTTTATAATGGAGGCTAAAAAGCAGTAAACAAAATAAAAAAGTTTAATATACAGTATGTCAAGTGATAATGTGTACTATGCAGAAATAAACCAGCTAGGGAAGGGAAGGTCAGAGTGTGAGTGGGGTTGCAGTTTTAATGAGTATAGTCAGGAAAGGCTTCGGAGATGAGGTGGCGTTTAGCAGAGACCTGAAGGAGTCGAGGAGTGTGCCACCTGGAGATCTTAGGGAACAGCATTCCAGAATAAGGAGCTGCCAGTGCTAAGGGCCTCAGGTGTAGACATGACCTTGTACGTGCAACTGTGTGGCGAGCGGAGTGGTAGGGTGATGGGTGGGGAGGAAGTAGGAGATGAGGCCTGAGAGGTGAGAGGTCACAGGACCTTACAGGCCATTGTGCCAATCTTGGCTTTACTTGGAGGGCCCCGGGGAGCCATTGCATGTTTACTTGGGGGATGAAAGCCCACTGTGCTATTTTTTCATTATAGTTTCTATTCTTTTACAAAAGCATTTAATCTTTGTAAACATGCTTACAGTTTTCAGATTGTGTTTTTATTTCTGCTTCTCAGGTTATCAAATCCTCCCTCAGGGCTGTCTGTTTTGTCATGTGGTCTGTAATTTTTTATTGGGAACTCATTTTCGGCAGATTTTGTTTGCTGTTAGAATCCCCAGAGTATCTCTGTAGAGGGACTTTGTGTTGACTTCCACTGGGTCCTGAGTTTTTGTTGTTCTGGCTTAGCCTTGTGTGTTATTTTTCTGCCTCAGAGCTCCTATACCATCCAGGCAGAAGTAAATGTAGACCCCAAGAGGGGCTTAGGCCTGTTCTTTCTCTTTCCCAAGGCTTTTAATATAAGCTATGTTTCTTTGCTGTTTTGGTAGACTTTGAATAGAATACCTGTAGCCTTCTGGAAGTCCAAGATCAGAATGCCTTTGCGGTCAGGTTCTGGTAAGGACCTGTCCTCTTCCTGGCATGCAGGTTGCCACCTTCTTGCTGTGTCCTCACATGGCTAAGAGAGTATGTTTTGATCTCTTTTCTTCTTAGAAGGATGCATCTCATCATGGGGGCCCCACGCTCGTGACCTCATCTAAACCTAATTACCTTCAAAGGTCTCACCTCCACATATTGTCATGTTGGGGGTTAGGGCTTCAACATATGAACTTTGGCGGGGAGTGAAGGAGACAGTTCAATCCATAGCCCTGTGTGTGTCTGTATGTGTGTATGTATACGTTATGTGTGCATGTGTGTGTATCTGCCCTTCACTCTATTCCATTGGTCCATTTATCTGTTCATGCTCTAATTTTTTAAAACTATTTTGCTTTGTGGTATATAGTAGTATCTGGTAGAACAGATTACCCTTTTTTTGGTTCATCTCTTTCAAGAATAGCCCAACTACGTACTATTCTTTCATGTATATTTTAGAGTAAGTTAATCAGTTATCTTTAAAAAACTCAGCTGGAATTTGAGATAGCATTGAACTTATAGATTGATGTGGGGAGAAATGACAGCTTTGTTAAGTTTTTCCATCCAGGAGCATGAAATATCTCTCCGTTTATGTATATCGTATGTTTGTACGTATGTATGTTTTTTAGATTTTAAAATTTTCTTACATAAGTCTTTTGTGTTCCTAGATACCATATAGTTTTGTTCCTAGATACCATATAGTTTTTGTTATGGTGAATTATACTGTATTTATTTATTATGTTTCCTAACTGTAGTTATTTTATTGCTGGAGTAGAGATATACTGTTGGTTTTTGTAAGTTGGTCATGTATTTAGCAGCCATATTGGACTCTCCTGATTCTTGATTCTGTTCATTTTTCCAGGTGGCATGGTAAGTGCATGTTTAACTTTTTAAGAAACTGCCAAACTCGTCTCCGAAGTGTCCATAACATTTTGCATTCTGATCAACAAAGTATGAAAGTTCTGGTTACTCTAATACTCAGGATCATGTGGCATTGTCAATTAAAATCTTTTTTTATCCATTCTAGGGTGTGTAATGGTATTCACTGTCATTTTTATTTGCATTTCCCTAACGACTAATGATGTGTTGAACATCTCTTCATGTATTGTTTGCTGTTTATACAGCTTTCAAATCTCATGCCCCCTTCTTGTATTTAATTGGATTGTTTTCTTATTACGGAGTTTTGAGATTTCCTTATATTCTGGATATCAGTTCTTTGTCAGGCTGTGTAATTTGCAAATATTTTCTCCCTGTTTGGCTTGTTTTTTTCATTTTCTTTTAACAGTGACCTTTGAAGAACACAGTTAAAAATTTTGATGAAGGCCGGGTGTGGTGGCTCAGCCTGTAATCCCAGCACTTTGGGAGGCCAAGGTGAGAGGATTGCCGCAGCCCGCGGGTTCAAGACCAGCCTGGGCAACTTGATGAGACCTCTTCTCTACAATAAATCACAAAAACTAGCTGGACGTGGTGGCGTGTGCCTGTAGTTCCAGCTACTTGGAAGGCTGAGGCAGAAGGATCACCTAGGTCCAGCAGGTGGAGGCTACTGTGCTGCTGCACTCCAGCCTGGACGTCAAGCGTGAGACTTCAACTAAAAAAATTTTTTTTGGATGAAATCTAATATATCAGTTTTTTTATATCTCTTTTTTATTATGTATTTTAATACATTGTTGATCAGAATGCAAAATGTTGTGGGCACTTCAGAGGACAGTTTGGCAGTTTCTTAGAAGGTTAAGCATGCACTTACCTAAAGTTACGAAGATTTTGTCCCTTCTTGTAGAAGTTTTATAGTTTTAGGTTTTCCATTTAGGTATAGAATCCACTTTGAGTTAATTTTTGTATACGGTGCCAAGTATACATTGAAGATCATTTGTTTACATGTGGATATCTAATTTTTCTAGGCTCTTATTGAAAAAAGTATCCGTTTTAAATAGAACTGGCTTGGAACCTTTCTCAAAAATTGCTTGACCATGGGCCTATTTCTGAACTATGTATTCAGTTTTATTGTTTATCCTTTTCTTCTGATTCCAGGCTTTTTGGATAAGGGATACTCAATCTGTATATGGATACTCAATCTTATAATAGATTTTATTTCAGGTAGGGCTTATTTTGGGAATGCTGATATAGTTCATTATAAAGAAGTCTGTTAACATATATTGTGTATTTCATTACATCAAAGGCAGCAAAAGTGATAGTTTTACAGTTCAAATATAATCAAGTCATGCCAATGTTTAAACCAACAACCATGGCTTCGTATTGGTTTTTTAAAAAAAATATTTTTAATTGTGGTATAAACATGCATAATCTAATATTTACCATCTTCACCATTTTTTAATGTATACTTAAGTGGTGTTATCTGTTCACATTGTTGTGCAACAGATCTCCAGAACTTTTTCATCTTGAGTCTTTGTGTGTGGCAGAGCTCTGAGTCCTTATATATATCTGAAGTTATTTTTGCATTTGCTGTCACTTTTAGGCAATAATTTGAATGGACATAAATTCTAGATTGGAGTTCGATTTCTTCAGTATTTTAGTAGTATTGTTCTACTATCTTATTACCTGTGTCTTTTGAGAAATGTGATGTTGATCTATTTCTTATTCCTTTGTAGTTTGTGTATTCTTTGACTTTGGAAGCTTTTATTGAATTTTCTCTTGTCTTTGTTCTTACCATCTCATCATAATGTGTCTAATTATAGATTATCTTTATCTAAGCTGTTTAGTTCTCTAATACACCTTTAATTGAAATATTTTTTGTGTTCTTTAAATCATTGGTCCCCAACCTTTTTGGCTTAGGGACCAATTTCGTGGAAGACATTTTTTCCAAGAATGGGGGTGTGTTGTGGCGGGATGGACCGTCAAACTCATAAGGAGTGTGCAACCTAGATCCCTCGCATTCACAGTTCACCATAGGGTTTGTACTCCTATGAGAATCTAATGCCGCTGATGATCTGACAGGAGGTGGTGCTCTGCTCACCACTGTTCACCTCCTACTGTGCGGCCCAGTTCCTAACAGGCCACGGATGGGTACTTGTCTGTGTCCCGGGGGTTCGGGACCCCTGCTTTAAATGACTTATCATTTTTTAAACATTGTTTTCTCTATCTCTTCCTCTCCCCCACCCCAGCAGCCTTTTTTTGCAGTCTACTATATTTGTGGCTTACTAATTTGTTCTTCAGTTGCATTTATCCTGCTATTTATCTCATTTGTTGTGTTTTTCTACATAGTCTGAGTTCATGTTTTTAATATTTTACCTTTTCTATTGTAACTATTCATACATTTTGTAACTCGGAGTCATTGATTTTAAAATTCTTTCGTTAGTTATATTGTTCAGTTTGTTTCTCTTTTGTTGTGATTGTCTTCTAAGGTTGTCTGGTGATTTTGGCCTCTGAACTAATGTTCTCCTGATGGGTGTTAGACTGCTCTGGCAGTGATAGATCAGGTAAGAGGAGGAATGAGCTCCCAGGATAGAGAACCCACAGTTACAGCAGGACCTTTGCTATCCACTCCTGTTTGCTGAGGTTCCAGAGGCATCTAGATTATTTGACAGAGGGTGGGGATTCACTTTTAAACTCTAGGACATAAGCAGTATTGAAAAGAAGTAATTTCTTTATATGGGAGTTTGCCTGTCCTGGGGGAAAGGAAAGATGTAGAGGAAGAAGTGGGTGAGGAGATGCTGTCTCCTGTCACCAACATCTACCTTGCAGTGTAGCTGTTGACAGATTTAGTGGAGATCTCATTATTAATACTTTGTACCAGTTTGTGATGACGTACTTTGGAAGTGATTCTGTTTTCATCTGTTTGCATTATGTACTTGGTGTGGGTCCTGTCAGTCAAGAGACTCCTATATGACTCTTCTTGAATTTTTCCTGAGTTATTTGATCATCTCACCTTCTACTTTTCTCAGTTCTATTTTTCTGGAAATCCTATCATCTGGATGTTCAGTTTTCTGGACAGATCTAGTTCTAGTCTTTTTTTCCCCCCCCTGTTTTCTTTCTCTTTGTATTTTTGTTCTCCTTGCTGGGAGATTTCTTGAGTTCTGTCTTCCTGATGGGTGTTAAACTGCTTTAGCAGTGATAGATTTTTTTAAAATCAACTTTTATTGAAGTACATGTTCATGGAAAATGTGCATATCATGAGTCCAGAGCTCATTGAATTTTTACTAGGTGACACCTTCTAAACACCATCCACTTGAATAATAGAACATGACTCTAAAAGGTCCACTTTTGCTGCCTCCCAATTTCCTTCCTGCCAAAAGTCTATACTGACTTTTAATACCCTGGTTTAGTTTTGTTTGTTTTTAAACTTTATATAACTGGGAAATGTGGACTCTTCTGTATTTAGCCTCTTTCTTTCCATTTTTTTTGAGTTAGAGTTTCACTCTGTTGCCCAGGCTGGAGTGCAGTGGCACACTCACGACCACCCCCAGCATTGACCTGCTGGGCTCCGGCAATCCTTCTGCCTCAGCCTTCCAAGTAGCTGAAATTACAGGCGTGCACTAATATGCCCAGCTAATTTTTTATTTATTGTAGAGATGAGGTCTTGCAAAGTTGCCCAGACTGGTCTCGAACTCATGGACTCAGGCAATCCACTCGCCTCAGCCTCCCAAAGTGCTGGGTTTATAGGTTGAGCCACCAAGCCTGGCCTCTTTCAATATTATGTTCAGTTTCATTTCTGTTGCTGCAAGTAGCTGTATTTCATTCTTTTTCACTATTGGTGTAGTATTTCAGGTATGAATATACCACCATTTATTCATTCTGCTAATGGACATTGGAATTGTTTATAATTTGGGTTGACTGCGAATACTATTACTGTGAATATCCTTGAACATGTCTTCTCTTGCATATATGTACACGTTTCTGTTAAGAATATGCCTAGGGGTTGAAAGTTACACCATAGGGTATACATAGGGTATACATATATTTAACTTGAGGTGCTATTGCCATTTTTCCTGAGGGTCAGGAATCTAGGAAGTTTGGCTGGGTGATTCTGGCCCAGAGTCTCCCTTGTGGTTTTAGTCGGAATGTCAGCAGGGACCACAGTCATCTGAAGGTTTTCCTGGGTCTAGAAGACCCAGCTTCCAAACTGGCTCCCTTGCGTGGCTGTTGTCAGGAAACCTCAGTTCACTGTGGAGCTTCTTGAGTATCCTCATGGTTGGACGGGTAACTTCCTTACCCCAGGGGAGTGTCCAAGGGTGTCAGCAGTTCTTTAATTTTAGTCACTCTAGTGGCTGTGTATTGGTATTTTATTATGGTTTTAGTGTACATTTTCTTGATGGCTAATGAGATTGAGTACCTTTTCATCTTTTGGTTTGTTGTTTTGGTTTTTAAAATATATTTGTGCTATCATATTTTAAATATTCAGTAGCTCTTTTTAAAATTTCTGAATATTCATCTTTCTTGACATCCTGTTTTTGTTTCATAGATATAATATTTTTTAATTCCTCTCATGGCATTAAGGAGTTTCCCCTCCCCAAAAAAGGTTTTATTTCTCTGCATGCACAGTTTTTGTTTCTTCTGAGTTGCTTTCTGCCTTCTTGTTTTCTGCTTTTGATGTTATGGGTTTTTCCTTAAATATCTCTAGGCCTTTGGCTATCTGTTTATATTTAAGATTCAACTTTTTAAAAGGCTGATTGAAGTCTCTGAATGAGGGACTGGGTATCCATGGGCCTCATTGTAGGTCCCCTGGTTGGGATGTTTCACTGGGAATGCCCAGTATCAGAATCTGTAAATGTATGTCCTTCATCCCCACCCTCATGGGTTGGCCTGATTCCCCAGATCATACTCTCCAGTCTAACACCTGTAGAGTTTACACCTGAGAGTCTCAACATTTAGTATATTGACTTTCACTTGAGTGTATTAGATTTTTAGAATTATGTTTACACTTTCAGCTGTGCATATGAGTCTCCCCAGTCTCCAGATCTCCTGTTTTGCCATTTCTAGGTACTGAACCTCCAGGCATATGCCAAGATGGGGAGAGGCAGGGAGGAATGCTTTTAACACCAACCATCAATTCTCTAATTCTTTGAACACCAGCTGGTGCCCAGCAATTCACTTCTGACATCTCTACTGGGAATTAGTATCAGACCCCACAAGTCAAAGTGCTTAGTCTCATAGGACTGTCCTCATTTGAGATGCCAGTCACAGGTCCTAGGCCACCTGTACCTCTGACTGACCGGCTATAAATCGGGGGTTCCCACAATTCCCATCCCCAAACCATGTGTGGACAGAACTCAGAAAGACACTTTACTTACATTTATTGGTTTTATTATAAAGGATACAATTGAGAACAGCCAGTGGAAGAAATGCATAGGATCAGGTATGGAGGGGGAGCCCTCCCAGCACCTCCAACCCAGAAGCTCTCTGAATCTCATGTTCAAGAGTTTTTATAGGGCACAGTCTTCAGGCCCTTCCTTCCTGGAGGTTGGTGGCAAGGACTGAAAGTCCCAGCCCTCTCATCATTTGGTCTTTCCAGTGACCAGCTCCATCAGAAGCCTCTGATGCTACTCTAAGTAGCCTCATTAGCGTAAATTCAGGTATGATAAGAAGGAGCTCATTATGAATAAGAAAATAAACTTCTATCACTCAGGAAATTGGAAGCATTTAGGAACTCTGTGCAAGAAATGGGAGACAAAGACCAAATTCATTTTTGTATGATAGCACAGACAGACAGCAGGTAGGCAGAGTTGGCTGGGAGCCAGTACTCTGACTGCCTCTTAGCATTTATGGAAAACCTGGTACTGCAGCCCTTGGGGAGTTGGGATATTAACCAGGTTGCTTCTCGGATTTCACTGTTGCTAGTTTAGTATTTGGCTTTCCCAGTTTTGCCAAGGTAGTTCCCACTGTACCATGCTTCTGTTTTCCAACTTAGAAACATTTTAATGATTGTCAGCTCTTCTTTGTCTTTGTGGGTTTATGCCTTTAAAAAAATCCTTTTAGGCCAGACTCGGTGGCTCAGCCTGTAATCCTAGCACGTTGGGAGGCCGAGGCAAGTGGATTGCCTGAGCCTGTGGGTTCGAGACCCACCTGGGCAACTTGATGAGACCTCGTCTCTACAACAAATCAAAAATTAACCGAGTGTGGTAGCGCACGCCTATAGTTCTGGCTACTTGGAAGGCTGAGGCAGAAGGATCGCCAGAGCCCAGCAGGTAGAGCTGTGGTGGCCGGGAGTGTGCCACTGCACTCCAGCCTGGGCGACAGAGTGAGACTCCAACTCAAAAAATAAAATCCTTTTAATGTCATTTTTATAAAATATAAGAAGAACAGAGGCGATAAATAGGTATGTGTGTATGTTTTAAGAATATTTGCAATTGTGAACTCAAATTGTTTTCTCTCCATTGATTATATTGTTACTGCCACAAGTGTTGAAAAATTTTTAGTAAGTTTTTTTTTTGTTAGCTGTGTCACTGTCAAAGTAAAATGGACTTTGTAATCACCATGCTCTGTTGTCTTACTCTGTGAGTCTGTTTCCTGGGTCTCTCAATATTTCAGTCTCATCCCCATTCACACCCAGTCCCACCAAACACGAGCATCTCTTCAAGGCTCATTCCTTACGCACTGCTCTCTGTAATCAAGGGGTGAGCGTGGTCAAGGGAGCAGCAGGGAGCTGGTTGGTGTCAGGATCTGCCTATAGGAACATAAAGGTCTTCTTTCTACAAATGCCCATTTTGCAGCAGGATACATTTTCTAATAGTCTCACTGTAGAGGGACCTTTTCCATTCCTGATGAACAGATTATATGTTTGACATAGGTCTTGCTTTATCTCAGTTTTCTAATTCTGTCTGCTGCGTTGCACAGGATAAATCTTTCTAGGACTGGGCACAGAGGATCCAGAAGGCTAAGAAACAACTATTATGGTGCCATCAAAATTATTCTGTGGACTAATTTGGTTATTTAGACCTATTTAAAAGAATCAATCAGATATTTTATGTAATTCTTTTTAGATTTTGTAGCTTTGTGTTTGGTTTGTATTTGGGTTACGTTGCTACATGTGGTGACAGAGTTAGTACCGATCACTGACCGTGCTAAGGGACTGCGTTGCCTAAAGATGAGGGCCAGCGGGAGAGCAGCAGCACACCTATAGTCATCTGCGGCCACCTTGCACATCAACCGCTGGAATCTTTTTAAGGGAAGTGGGTATTGTGGGCAAAGTTAGCAATAAGTGACAGTTGACTTTCTAAGTTATTTATCTGTCTGGTCTGTACTTGGACTAAATATTCAACATATGATAATCATAGTTTGAAAGATGATCAGTATTTTTACTTTAGAAATGAAGTGATGTTTCTCAAAGATAGGACTGCCAGGACCTCCACGTTTGAAGTGGTCACATTTATTTG
This sequence comes from Tarsius wallacei, assembly GCA_963574415.1. Classification (NCBI taxonomy): domain Eukaryota; kingdom Metazoa; phylum Chordata; class Mammalia; order Primates; family Tarsiidae; genus Tarsius; species Tarsius wallacei. The sequence goes on from CAUYQG010052305.1 coordinate 11,673, forward strand.
TTTAGAAAATTAGATGAGCTGTGTTGAACTAATAGATATTTTAGATAACTTCCCTTTGAATTCCTACTTAAAAGATAAACTTTGTTGAGTTGGTATGGCTTTATATGTTTTCCTGGTAAGAAAAATTTTGAGAGAGACTCAGAAATCTACCCAGGAGCACCTAACTCAGTTGACAGAGTGGAATTTTAACCTAGATTACTTGACTCTAAAACCAAGATAAAGCAATGGAAGTTGTCAGGTTTATTCTTCATCACGTTTGCCAGTTTGCAGAGGGTTATGCTTCCGACTACTGACCACAACAACTGCTTGAGCTTTCCTGATGAGGTACTCAGCGGAGAGCCCACTGCTGTGCCGACGCCTTTGGATTTTGAGCTCTCTTCTCTTTCCTCACCCTCTCTCGCCTCCTTCCTCCTCGGCACCCTCTTCTCCTTTCCCCTTTTCCTGACCTTTTTACCCCATCTTTTCCACTTAGCCCATTCCTCTCTTCCCTTCCAGCAACACCTACTGGTGGTTTGGTTAGGCCTACCAGGGATTTTAGTCGAGGAACACCTGAATGTTACTTATTTTGAATTCTTGAATGTGATTGCACAGGGCAGAGTTGACTAATGAAAAATAAGTTTCTCAAAATGTTTATTTAGAGTGAAAGGTGTAATAAGTAGCCACCATTCAGGGGTTTCAGGAAAAGATTAAAGTTCTCTTCTTGCAGAAGTTTTCTTTGACCACTTCCACCTTCAGACTAGGTCACCATCTCTTGTGATATGCTCTCTTAGAACATTTTTCCTTCTCATAACACTTATCACTGTAGAAATTAAATAAAATATAACAAATAGTTTGATATCTGCTTTATACCAGCAGGAGACTGTGTCAGTCTGCCTCACTAATGATGCCTCACTGTCTTAATTAATTTGGGCTCCTGTAACAAAATGCCCTAGTCTGAGCGGCTTATAAACAACAGAAACTTATGTCTCACAGTTTTGGAGGCTGGGAAGTCCAAGATCAAGGCGCTGGCAGATTCGGGATTTGGTGAAGGCCCACTTCCTGGTTCATAGACTACTGTTTTTTCGCTGTGTCCTCATATGACAGAAAACATGAGAGAGTTCTATGGGGTCTCTTTTATAAAAGGGCACTAATCCCATTCACAAAGACTCTGCCCATATGACCTAATCACCTCTCAAAGATCCCACTTTCTATATCATCAACGTATGAACTTTGGGGACACTCAAACATTCATTCAGTTGATAGCACTTGGTTAGCATGGTGGCTCCCCTAGTGGGTCCGTATGTTGGATGGAGGGATCAGCAGAGTAAATAAATGAATGAGAAGTATTTGATCTTTTTATTCCTTTTCACCTCCTAACTGTTCCTGTCACCATCTCAACACCAGCATCTGCTCTGCCCACTCCCTGATCTTAGCTCCAGAGGAGATCTTACTCCTTTACACCTTGATAAGCCTTCTGTGACTTCCTCCTGCTGTTTTGTCAAGTTTCTTTTTTTTTTTTTTTTGAGTCGGAGTCTCACTCTGTCATCCAGGCTGGAGTGCAGTGGCAAGCGCACGGCCACCTCAGCCTCGACCTGCTGGGCTCGGCGATCCTTCTGCCTCAGCCTTCCAAGTAGCTGGAACCACAGGCGCGTGCTACCATGCTCAGCTCATTTTTTGATTTATTGTAGAGACGCTGTCTCACCAAGTTGCCCAGGCTGGTCTCGAACCGCTGGACTCAGGCAAGCTTCTCGCCTCTGCCTCCCCAAGTGCTGGGGATTACAGGAATGAGCCACGGCCCTCCCCGCCTCCCGCCTCCCCTCCCCCATTCCAGCCACCTTCCCAGGCTTGCTTTCTTCCTTCCTGTCTTCCTTTCTTGTCTTCCTTTTCATACCCTAAATGGCATCACCCTTCACTGCCTGTCACTCCTGTGAAATTTCAGATCCCGCTGGGTTCATTTATGCTGCCATTTCTGGTTGCAACATGCCTTCTCTCCTTTGCTTGGCAAACTCCTGCCAAGCAAGTAAGGATAACTTCAAGACCCCCCACCCCTTGGATATTTCTACTCTCTGAAACCTGCTCCAGCCAGAGTTAACCACCCTTTCTTCTGTGCTCACAGATGACTTTGTGCTTACAAGTTACATAGAACATTGATTACTTGAAATTGTAATTATTTTACCTAATTGACCACTCTCTCAGCTTGATGCTTCTGAAAGAGCAGGATCTTACTCTCTTATGTAGTTCCCTCAGCATGGAGTAGTGGAATGAATGTCCTTTAATATCAGAGAGATCTGATTGTGATTGGTCTGCCTCATGCTAGTTGCTTTGATTATTTTTTGCACTGATCCCTAATACCCCTTGTTCTTCCCTCCATCCCTCTCTCCCTCCCTTCTTTCCATCTTTTTCTTGGTACAGTCCCTCAAATATGTTACTCATAAGAAAAATACAAAAATTGAATTTCACATTTGGGCTCAGTGATATTTTTAAAGGATTGAAATGTTGCGGCCAGGCTCGGTGGCTCAACCTGAAATCTCAGCACTTCGGGAGGCCAAGGCAAGTGGATTGCCTAAGCCCGTGGGTTCAAGACCTCCCCCCCACCCCCCTCCGGCAACTTGGTGAGACCTCATCTCTACAATAAATTTTTAAAAAAATAGCTGGGCGTGGTAGCGCACGCCTGTAGTTCCGGCTACTTGGAAGGCTGAGGAGGAAGTTTCGCTGGAGCCCAGCAGGTCGAGTCTGCGGTGGCCAGGAGCATGCCACTGCACTCCAGTCTGGGCTACAGAGTGAGACGCCAACTCAAAAAAAAAAAAAATGTTGTGGATTTATAAAGTGATTTCCAGGATCTTACCTGGAGAGAAACATTAGAATCCTTTCATTCTTCTATTCTCAGGATCTCGCCTTTCTCAGCCAGCACGTTTGCACACTTTCATCTCAGTTCAGTATTTGGGTGTCAGATACTATGTGTCCAACATTGTGCTTGGGGACGAGTCACCTTGGCAGTACCATGCCCCTCCTAGGTACCCTGCAGGTGTGCCTGTTGGAGTGCTACTTTCTGTCCTCAGAACAAGCCTGGAAGCAGGGAACTCTCATCTCCTTTGAGGAAACAGGCTCAGAAACCTTCAGTACCATCTTCCGTTAACTGATAAAAGAAAAATCATGATGTGGAAGATATGTACAAGCAGCTCTTCTGGCCACACTTATGTCTTTGACATTGTCTGAGGGATGATCAGAAAATGAGATTGCCAATCAGTTTAGTCAAAATATTAGCAATGTTTGAACCCCTGTGCCTTCTGAAAGTGGAAAGCAGAAGTGCTCACCCTTAGGGATTGGCTAATTGTGAAAGGAGACTCAGGCTTTTAACACTGTAGAGATTTCAGAAGTGTCAGTCTCAGTGGCCAGAATGTCTTTGCAGGGGACAGGTTTAATGTATTATGTTTAAAGGGGTCTGTAAGATATCACCAGGAGGCTATGTGAAGCCACGTGATCAGTGTTTCATATTTAAACCTGAAGGGCAATGGTATAGTTGACTTGAGCTAGAGTTTTCTCACCCCCCACCCTTTTGATGTTTTGGTCACATAACCCTTTGTTGTGGGGCTGCCCTGCGCGGTGCAAGGTGGCTAGCAGCATTGCTGGCCTCCACCCAGTAGAAGCCGCTAGCAAAACCACCTTTCCCCATCATGACAATTAAAAATATTTCAGATACAACTAGATGACACTGGAGGGCACAGTCATCCCTGATGGAGAATCAGAACGTGTACGGTGCTGGGTGATAAGTAGAATCTTGGAAAGAGCCCACACCCTTGAGGAGCACATGACCTGTGAAGCTTGTTGAGACCTCTTTGGCTAGGTAGCATATTTCTAGTAGTTGACTGAAATAGCTTTGGTTGAGGCTATTAGTAAAAATTTGTTTCAAAGAAGTTGAACATCTGCTTTCATTTCTGCTTTTCTAAGTTGCTTTGCTACTCAATTCCCTTATTTTAGCTGTCTTCCTCTTAGGACTTAAAATATTTGAGTATGTCAGAATTTCCAGTCTTATAGGAAATATGCTTTATTCAGACAGAAACAAAAATATTAAGAACTGTTAGGATAGGATGATGGGAAGTTTAATGCCAGCGAAGTCAGACTCAGGTGACAGCAAATGAGATACTTTAAAAGCGAAGGGAAAAAGAAGTCTGGTTGTATTTAAGATTCATTTCCTGTTCTTGTTTATCATTGGAAAGTTGCACCTTGTAAAAGATTTTAGATTCAGATCATTGTATTATTCTAAGAAAAAAAATTTCAAAATGCTAACCACATCTTGGTAACCATAGCAAAGTATGCAACACACAAAAATAATCTCATACCTATCTTAGGGTTCAATTTTTAAATATATGTTATATGTTCAGTTCTGCAATATCTTATGTGCTTTTGTTATCTGAACTGGCTGGATTGTTAGTTGAAGTAATAGAATAACTCTGGCTGATACAGCAGAAAGGGGATTTATTATTAAAGTAGCTCTGAGAGTATTTGGGAGGGCAAAGAGCCAGTCTTGGATGCACCAAAGCTAGAATCAACACTCAAAATTCTCTTCTTCCCTAAAATTATGTTATTTTCTTAATGTCTAATATTGGCTTCTAAGACATACGATTCAGAGGGCACCTTGGTCTTACGGGCTTTTCAGCTGTTATTCTGGTGTGTGGAACAGTGCCTAGCTCATAGAGGCACTTAATAAATATTTCTTACATAAAGAAATAACTAGACCAAGGATATGTTTGTAACAACATGGAGAACAAATTACAGAGTAACATTATGAAATTTTACCCTTTCTCTTAAGAAATCTTAATCAGTACATCAAGCTATTTTGTATCATCGAGCCTTGTTTTACATATGTTCCTGATTTACACGAACACCACAGCAGTCTTGCAAGAAGTAGGTGTTGGTATTGCTGTGTCCTACGTGCTGAGGGTCTGAGGACTGACTGAGTCACTGGGTGACGCTTCGTAAGCGGCGAGCCTGGATGGAAACTCATGCCCATCTGACTGTGAGCTCAGACAGTCAGCTCTAGGCAGCACACCTTAAATGCCACTTTCTTTTTAAGGCAAAAAGTCTAATTAATGGTCATCTAGTCGAGTGTATAAAGTTGCCGAGGCTTCCTGTGTGCATTTTCAGCTGCAGCGATGCAGATGTGTGTGAACATTAGGCTCCAAAAGACAACTCAGGTGATTGTGTTCGTGTTTGGATGCTAAAATGAGAAGTGTGAATACACACACGCCATGGAGATTGAAGGGGAGGTGCCCGAGAATGGGCTTTGAAGGAGCACCAACTGTGTGGCACTCCGTTTAAGTAACCATTACTTTTAATTTATTAAACTGAAAAAGCTGTGCTGTTTCTTTTAGAAGCTACCAAATGGAGCCACTGATGTTTTTCACTTTAAATAGTTCAGTCTTATAGAAGAGTTGCAAGACTTGGACAAAGAACTCTCTTACACCCTAAACCCAGATGCTCTTGTTGTTAACATTTTCTGTATTTGCTTGATCATTTTCTCTCTATAGACATAGGGCGTTTTTTCTGAATCATTTGAAAGCAAGTTAGAGACATCATGTCCCTTGACTCCTAAATACATCAGTATGTATTACTTTATTTATGTTTGGCAATTGTCCAAATAATGTCCTTTATAGCAAAAAATGAAAAAATATTTCTGGTCCATGATCGGTCCAGTATTCTATCTTGCATTCAGCTATGTCCCTTCCTCTTTAATTTGGTCAGTTTCTGAGTCTGACTTTGGTATCTTGGCATGTATGAAGAATGTAAGCCAGCACTTATAGAAGATGGTACATATTTTAATGCTGTGGTAAAATTAAGGTTTTTAAGGCAAAGCAGTAGATGGAAATAATGTGTAATTTTCATATTTCTCTTGGTATAACTTTGGAAACTTTTTGTTATGAAAAATATTAATCACACTGCAGAAAGTATACTAAAATGAGCCTTGTTTCCCACATTCAATAATTAATATTTTTGCTATTCTTCCTTCTATCCCCTGGCATTTTTAGTTAAAGTATTTTGAAGCAGTTTCTAGGCATCATAATATTTTATCCTATATTTCAGTAAACTCTAAAATAAATACTTTCTTTTCTTTTCTTTTTTATAAGACAGAGTCTTGCTCTGTCCCCAGGCTGGAGTGCAGTGGCGTGATTTTTAGCTCACTACAACCTCTAACTCCTTTGCTCAAGTGATCTTCCTGTCTTAGTATCCTGAGTAGGTAGGACTACAGGCGTGTGCCATCATGCCCTGCTAACTTTTAATCTTTTGTAGAGACCGGGTCTTGCTGTGTTGCCCAGGCTCGTCTCAAACTCCTGGCCTCCTGTGATCCTCCACCCTCAGCCTCCCAAAGTGCTAGGATTACAGGCGTGAGCTCCACATGTGCCAAAAAATGACGTTTCTTATATAGCTGTAATTTTACCTCACTTAACCAAGTGATTTATAGTTCCTTAGTATTATATACTACTGAAACTACCATATGCAGATTTCTCCTATTACCTTGGAAATGCTCTTTTACATTTGGTTTTGAATTTGACGGTGGTGTTTCTTAAGCAGCAACTGCTGCTGCTGCTACTCCTTCCCCCCACCCCCCCCTTCTCCACCCTCTCCCCCTCTTCTTTTCCCTCCTCCCAAGTGCTTTCTTCCTTCTGGTAGTTATTTTAGTACTTTATTAGAATGGTCTGATGGGTACAGTAGATCGGCTGGCTCATTATCTTTTCCAGGTTCCTGCTAGTATACTTTCCCATAAAGCAGAGGTGGGAAAGCTGAATACTCCATTTCTTCAACCTCCTTGCAACCAGAGTCTGGATGATTTAGGTTCCACCAAGAAGGACTTTGTCCAGGCTGGTCTCGAGCTTTATGGCTCTCGCATTCAGTATGAGCTGAGATAATAGCACGTGAGATGCCCATTGTTCTGGTACAGTTCTACAGACCCAACAGGGTGCTGGAGTTTGCAGTTCCAGCTTCCTGATCCATAGCTTCTGCTGAAGTGGCTTGACCCTGGAGTTCACAGTTGATGCAATTACTTTGTGATTTTCCATTCTCCTTTGTGTGTCAGAGGGAGCAGTTCTCCCAGTAGACCAGCCCTTCTGTGTGCTTCCGGAGACTGTTCCTACAGGCACAGCCTGGATCTGCCCTTTCTAACCCTTTCAACAATTATATAAGCACCTAATTCTATGTACTAAATCTTTTTCCACCCAAAATAACTTAAGAGATTTCTGTTATCTATAACTGAACCTTGGTTGACAGAACTGGTAATCAAAAGAGTGTCACTTTTATATTTGACTTCAACTGTATATGTACAGATCAGTGTATCTGGATCTGAAATGTTTAGATGTGAACTGGGATATAGTTTTTCATTGTGGTCCTTTGTGTTAGATCAATTTTCTCAAAAAGTATTGTGTGTGTGCATGTGTGTTTATGAAACCTTGCAGATCTTTTCATATGACTTTCTGATATAACCTATTCTTTGCTTGTGACTTTGTCACCACCAGCTATCTCTCTCTCTCTCTCTTTTTTTTTTTTTTTTTAGTTGGGGTCATACTCAATAATCCAGGCTGGAGGGCAGTGGCACAATCATGGCTTACCGCAGCCTCAACCTCCTAGGCTCAATCAGCCTCCTGAGTAGCTGGGACTATGGGCATGCGCCACCACACCCAGCTTATTTTTTTTATTTATGTAGAGACAGGGTCTCATTTTGTTGCCCAGGCTGGTCTCAAACTCCTGGGCACAAGCAGTCCTCTCGCCTTGGCGTCCCTAAGTGCTAGGATCACAAGGTGAGCCTCCGCTAACCTTCTTTTAGGACTTTTTGAAGGTTTGTTACATGTGACCTTAGAACATGGCCACTGTGCATCCCTTTTCTCTATGATTTGGGTTGCTGTAGTTAACTGATTAGAGACGGAGACTAACAACCCTCTCTCTCTCTGACAGATTCTTTCTGAATCTGTCCTTGAATTTCTGCTTCCATCCACTGATATAATAAGAATAAGAGAATGTATTTGAGACTATGCTTGCCCTTTTTTTTCGAAATTTATTACAGAAAATTTCAAATATACACAAATGCAGAGAGCATAGGATAATAACTACCTATCACCTTATAATCATCTTATAAAACACACAAACTTCCAATTATTTAACAGCTGGATCCCTAATGGTACACATTTTCCAAGTTTTTCATTTTACCACTTGACTCCTAAATTCAGCATGGCTGAGGCCTACAGTGTCCCTCCAACCTGCCCCAGCCTCAGAGTTGCCAGTCTCTCAGGGTCCCTCCAGAGGCCTGAGTGCATACAGGCACAGGTAGCTACCAGGTTTCAGGCAGAGTGGTAAGAGATTATTGGGTCTGAAAACCAGGACTGCTTTGATTCCTTGTCATGTGGGTGTCAAGTCTATAGATCTGTTTTGATGTCTTCTTCTTAACTGTTGTTCTTTAAACAAACCGATATCATTTACTTTCAGTACTTTTTCCTTGCCTTTGTTCCCTTAGTGGGGGAAAAATAGGCACTACTACATGAACTGGCCCTTGCAAATACTTTCATTGCCCTTGAATTATAATACATGATAGGCCAAAACATAAAACAGTTTTCATTTATATTTTTAAACCCTAATATAGGCCATAGCCCCATATATTTTCACCATGTGGCCAAAAAAAATCCCCCCAAAATGATATTTCACTACAGGACTTGAGGGGAAAATTGTGGAACTGCTACCCTCAAGCAATTAGAACACATCAAAATGTTACTTTTTTTAGATTAGATCTCAAACCTTTAGTAGTCTCTGTATAGTTTCATTCTGACATGCTTTTTTTCTTCTTAAAACTTGCCTGGGAAAAGTCATTCTTATAAGATACAGAAGCTAGAAATAAAGGTTCTCACACTCTGAGAAAGCTGATAAAAGCCAATCAAAAAAGCATCTGAGTACTTGTTTTAGATCAGTTGCCGTAGGTCCTGTGGGGACAGTAAGTGATGCCGCTCCTGCCCTCGAGGAGCTTGCACTTCGCTTGTATGTACAGGGCGTCTGAGAGCATTACTGACTGCGAGAAACAGTAGAGTAAGCATGCAGATCCTAAGGAAGAGAAGGATTTTACAATGTTGGAGGAAGATAAACTGTTGGAAGAAAACTAAATCATATATTTCCCATGTATATTGCCCTCTGAAACACTTTCTTCTAACAACTAAGCAGAGATTTATGCAGAGTCATATGCAGCTTTTTTTTTTTTTAATGTGGAAGTCAGTAGAAAAGCTAATGGTGCTCCTTTTATTCTCTCAGCAGAAAACTAACTCTCTCTCTCCTTTTTTTGAGTCAGAGTCTCACTCTGTCACCCAGGCTGAAGTGCAGTGGTATGATCCTGGCTTACCGCAGCCTCGACCCCCTGGGCTCAGGTGATCCTTCCACCTCAGCCTCACGAGTAGCTGGGATTACAGGCATGCCCACACCTGGCTACTGTTTTGACTTTTTGTAGAGATGGAGTCTTGCCATTTTGTCCAGCCTGGTCTCGAGCTGCTGGGCTCAACCTGAAAGTATGCCTTGGTCTCCCGAAGTGCTGGGATTACAGGCGTGAGCCACTGCACCCGCTCCAGAGAACTTTATTTTTGGAGAAGAAATCCTGACTGATTTAAATGTCATTCTAGTTTCCAATCTAATATATTTTCCATGTTGAATATTTTATTACCAAACAAGTGTAGGTGACCTGTTGCTGCCTAGCAGATTATAACATACAATACCATCAACTGCTTATTCACCAGAGTTTAACAATATAAATCGCATAGTATCCTCAGCTAATATTTGATGACCTATAGTCACCATATGTTTTTTGGAGCATGTCTGTGTTCAGGGTGCTGTGCTCAGAACTCCTCAGAACAGAAACAAGTAAAAGCCAGTGTCTCTGCCCCAGTAGAGTTTGTATGTTGCTTGGTGGATTCAGGTCTCCAAGCCAGCATGTTTTCTTCTTCCTTTGTTGAACGATAGTATATGTCTAGGTTACAGCTATGTGACATAGACTGTAAAAGCCAAATACATTGAGGAAAGGAAGATGGGTGGCTTTGAGTATTCAAAGAAAAGGAGAAGATATATTTTGGATGTAAGTATAAGTAGTAGGGGGAGGAAGCAGAATCATCCTGCCAGTGAGAACCAAATATTTATTCTATCCATGGGACAGAGACAAAAATCAACTTGAAAGGTACATATTGGGCAACAGAGGGAAATTAGATCAGAGGGACTTGAAAGTGTGGGAGAGGAACTTGGACTTGATGTGGTAGATCATGGGGAACTATTCTCAATCCTTGAGTGTGAAATGACACAGTGAAAGTGGGATTAAGGAAGATTACAGTTTCTTGCCAAGAGAGCTCAACGGTGTCTGCATTTTTCTTTTCTTACACTCTGCGTATTGGTATTTTCATTCCAAGTAGGTTAAACACTGTATTAATCAGAATAGGGTAGCTTATGTGGCAGCCACGAATTAGCCCTGCAGTCACAATGAGTTCCAATAGAGGGTGTTTCTCTTGTGCAGCACTCGTCCAGCACAGGTGGGTGGGGCATGGGTGCGAGTTCTCACTTGCTCATTCAGGGACCCAGGCTGACAAATGAACGTGCCTCCAGCCAGTACATCGCGGATTGCTGTGGCCGCAGAGAGCTGCTCTGTCACACTTTAGCCTGGAAATGACTTATGTCACTTTTCCCTCCAACCCAGTGCTCCTCTGCCCCACCAGAGAACGTGAGGGTATTTGGTGAGCAATGTCTCAAGGCTTTTGAGGATACAGAACATGTGATTTTACTTGTTTGAGGGAGAAAATAGAGTAATGAGAGTATTGATCCAGAGCCAGACCTCCAGAGTATATGGACTAGCTCCCCAACTTACTAGCTGTGTGACCTTGGGCAAATTATTCAACCTCTCTGGAGCATAGTTTCATCTTTCATTCAAAATGGAGATAATGAATAGAACAAGTCTCATGGGATTATTGTGAGATCTGAGGGAGCTTATATATGCAAAGTGTTTAAAGCACCATGCTACATAATTGTTAGCAAGTATTTATCATAGTTATTATTCTTAATTTAATGTGCTGGCTTAATTTAATGTACAGTATCCTAAAGGAAGGCTAAAGGTTCCCTGACTCCAGCTGAGGGGCCCTGAGGGACAGAGGTTGTGATTTAGGGGCCCAGTGGCCACCATCTAGACTAGGATGATGAAACTGGGTGAAGGAAAGCCGGGCAAGAAGGCATACAGGAGGAGAAACCCAAGCAAGACTATGTCCACCATCTAAGTTCTGTGGTCAGCTGGGAGTGATGCAGAATGTGGGTGGAGTTTGCAGAGAAATTGGGGTGCCCTGAGGGGAAGGATGACTAGCTGAATTCAGACGTGGGGATGGGGAGGTGTCCAAGACTCTGGAGGCCACAGAAAAGGGAGCATCTGCCTCTTACCTGGCAAGTTTCAGTAAGGGGTGCCCTGAATGCTCCGTGCAGGCCACAGGCCATGGTTGGATGGTTTAGGCTTAAATCCCAACTCTCCCGTGCACGGGCCTTGGGGCTCTAGTTTCCTCATCGGCACAATGGGGATGATATCGCCCCATCTCTTCAGCTCCTGGGATTGGATGAGGGAATGCCTGTGCAGTGCCTGGAAAGTGTCATGTAGGAGATGATCACTAATGTTCATTATTATCTCTTAAGGTTTTAAGTGAATTTGGAGTCCTCATGTAAGCAATGCATTTTTCTGAGTTTAATGTCCAACCCCCATTGGCAGCAAGTCCTGATGAGTACTCATGTGGTCCTCACAGGGTTCAAAAGCCTGAGCCTTGTCGCCAGATCACTTCTAACCCACGTGCTTTTCATTTTCTCATTCTTCACCCCAGTTGTCAATGAGCAACTATTTTTAGCTTTGCAGAGAATAACAAATCACAAGGGGCTGGAAAGTGACCAAAGTAGACTGTTTTAAGGACTAATTTAAGATCAGTGTTTCCTTTTTTTTTTTTTTTTTTTTTTTGAGTTGGAGTCTCACTCTGTCGCCCAGACTGGAGTGCAGTGGCTGCTCCTGGCCACCACAGCCTCGACATGCTGGGCTCAGGTGATCCTTCCCTCTCAGCCTTCCAAGTAGCTGGAACTACAGGCGCACGCTACCACGCCCGGCTAATTTTTTTTTTGATTTATTGTAGAGATGAGGTCTCGCCAAGTTGCCCAGGCGGGTCTCGAACCCACGGGCTCAGGCAATCCACTCACCTCAGCCTCCCAAGGCGCAGGATTACAGGCTGAGCCACCGAGCCCAGCTAGTGTTTCCCTTTTTAAAATTGCATGCCACTTTGCACTCATTGGTAGGAGCCACTGTTCTTGCTCTTGAAGTAAAAAATGATTTCTGTATCTAATTTTAAATTGGCTTGTTGTGTCATTAGATCTCTCCTTTAATATGTCTAGTCTAAATGACAGGGTCTTCAAGGGCATATGCTCTATCTACACTGTGCAACTGTCTTCATTTACCCGTGTAACTGGGTATATAGCATATGCTATTAAACATTTAGGGTATTTATTTTCATTTCATTGAGAATTAAGAACGTCACAAGTATTTCAATAGGGCTTTAGAATTTTGTTGGTAATAGTACAAAACATGAGAATTCGAGTAAATGAATACTTGAGAACCTTCTATGCCATGCAGACATGGAGGGACAGGTCCTTGTCCTCGGAGTTTATAGCCTCACGAAGCTTGCAGTCTGCCTCTTGTTGGGTTATTGGTCGTAGTGAAGGGCTAGATGGTCTGCTGACAAGAAATGCAGCATTTAAGCCTTCTAATGCTTTCTCAGGGTCACATCATTCAGTTCTGTCTTCTTTATGGCTGGGATGTGGAGCTGGGGTTACATTCCTGATGCTGCTTTTAATTTACCAGCTGCCTTTTCTGAACTTAGGTTTCTTTATGAAATATAGGCAGTACTGTCTGCTCATCCTGGTTCACAGGCTTGTCAAAAAGAAGACATTGCATAATTTTGCAATTATAAGTTATTAAGCTCTACAAATAACAACTGATGTTTACTATTCTATAGTATATAGATTCTGTGCTATAACTGAATAGTCAGTGCATTTACATTGATTCAAACTAAATAGCTCTGAAGGTTTTTTTTTTTTTTAATTAGCCAGATGGTCCTGTTAGACATCAAAATAAAACAAGGAAGAAGCAATTATAGTCAGCTGCCATCATAACTGTTCGTTTACCTAGATAAGCATTTCTGGCTCTGAGTTATTATTTACAAATGTTAGTCATTCATCACCTAATTTATATATAAAATACTTACAGTGTTATGATTTTCAAGCAGTGTGTCATATATAGGGTCACCTTTGTTCTGTAGCAAAATATGAAAATTACACAGCATTGCCCTGTTCTCCCCCAGAAGTAATGTGCAGCTAACTAATCACAAGACAGCGGGAGGGCGCCTATGGTCATGTGTGGACAGTGCTTAGTGATCAGAATGGACAGCAAGAGTCTTGGAAGGACAGTGATTAGCTCAATTGGACTGGAGTATAGACTTGAGAAAAAACATGAGTTGGGGGTAGGATTCGAGCTTACCTTTTTGACAGTATGGCCACCGAGTAGATAAAATCACTTATGCAGATTTGTAGTACAGTAGAGGGAGGAGGCAGAAACACGAACAGAGAAGTGAATGTTATTCCTTTGTCAGATGCCATAGGTATTTACTTTCTTGTTTGAAGGATCCGAAGAATTGGCTGTTGGCCCAGAGAGGACTGTCGTCTATTCTGAGGCAGCAGCAGGCTCATGCGTTCCGTGGAGAGCCCACGCTCCATTGTCATTACTGAGCCAGCGCACCATAGAGAGACTGTGGCGCTCGGGAAACTCTGCTCCCGGTTTCCATCAGTTGCCTTCTCAATGGTTTTTCTTTAGAGATTCAACTCAAATGACAAGCCAGTGCCACCTTGCATTAAATTCAGCTTTTAGCCCTTTCTTTTCCTTCTTTGGGGAAGTTTACAGGTGGAGTGAAGGACAGGCGCTAAGATCCTGACTTCCATCCATGTGGCTTCATCTGTCTCCGTAAGGCATTACAAAAACCAGGGCCTGTTTTCAACAGTGGCTTTGAGGTCAGGTGGCTCTTTGTGAAATTAATGTAATGCAGATCTGAAAGTATTAATAAATGGTGTTGAATCAACAATTAAGATAAATTTTCTTTCAGAGTAAAAGTTGAAAATGAGTAAGATAAGAATTTAAGGAATATTGTTTCCAGAGTGTAAAGTCCAATACAAACTTAAAATGTGACTCTGGATTTAGCATTTTCTTTTTTTAAATTTTATCTCCTGTTATCAAAATTGGTATTATTGCCAACAGAGATACTTATTGTCTTGGAGTAGTTTCAGGGGTAAGACAAATTTGAACTGACAGACAGGTTGAGTACTTACTTGCACACGTCATGCCACACATACTAAGGCATTTGAGCAAGTATATAATGTTGTAATGAATCTTGGAAACTATTAAGTTTATAATTTTGTATTTTACTCTTTATCTTATTTAGACAAGGAGAAACTATATCTTTTACTGCTTACCATACCAATCCCCCCCACGCACACACACACATATAATTTCTGGTAACTTAAACAATTAAACAACAGATACAAGGTACTATCAACTTGGAGAAAAAAGAGAAATGATCCCTTAGAGACCCAAAGAAAACCGAGCACATATGCATATTTTTTATTCCTCAGAAGAATTTAGCAAGTAGACTCCCTCCCCATGGGTGCCTCCATGTAAAATCCTTGTCATATTCCTAAACAGGCCCTGAAAGACTATGCTGGATGTTTGGGGAGAAGCTGATTGCTTTCATTGCCTCAGTCATCACCATCATTTATAATGTTGCTGTTCAGGTCTATCTGTTGCTAATTGTGTTTTCCCTGTAACTCTGCTGACAGTTGATAGTGAGCAATGAGGCACATACTCACACTTTTGTAGCATCCTGTCCTTTATTCCAAAAGAGTTCTTTGAAACAGTTTTATGACTCAGAACAAAACAAAACAAAAGACTGGTGTTATTGAGAGGATAAAATTTAAGATGGGAAGAAACAGGGACTTCAGAAATATGTTACCAAAAAATAAATGTTACAATATTCACATTTTTACACTGGCTATATACAACCTATTCAGTCTTTTTTCTTTTTCCAAGTTATTGGCAGGAATTATTAATGATTACTTCTTTAAAAAAACAAACCTTTTCCCTTCACATTGAGCATCATGAAGACAGCCTCCCTTTGGTTCATTTGCAAATAGAACTTTGCTTTCTTTGAGCTTACTTCCAAGGTGGGAAAAATTGCCCAATGAAAGGAATTTAAAAGAATCCTAATTGGAAGTCGATCATTTTGCTTTATAAGAAAAGCCCTGCAAGGTTTTTCATACAGTTTACTTTGCTGTAAATGCAAAATGTATTCCTTTTTACTTTCCATTTAAAGACTTGGAATGTATCATCAACTGCGTTTCCGTCATTTCTCGTGAGTTTTCTTCAGGGGCTGACCTCACAGCACTGGAAATGGATACACTGACTTGTCGTTTCAGCATCTTCATAACCTTTCTCTTATACCCTTTACATGCAAAGAAATATATAAAAGGGTCCATGCAGCAATTGAAGTTCATCAGGCATACTGTAAAGTGCAGAGAAATCTGGAATGAATGTCTTTGGCTGCATTCCAGGAGATCAGGAAAACAAAGCTTCTTAATCATGTGTTGAATAATTGCAACATGGTAAGGTGTGAAACAGAGAATAAACACAATGATGATAAAAATAATTGTGTTGAGAGCCTTTTTGTTTACACCAGATTTCTCAGCTAGCGGGTTTTGTTTGGCAGTTTTAAAGAGTTTGCAGCAGATTTGAGAGTAGCAGATGAGAATGATTGTAAGTGGAAGCACGTAGCCTATGAAACACGCACCAAGCAGAATCCAGGGAAGAGATGCTGTTCCTTCAAAGTTTGGATACTCCATGCATGTAATCCTTTCAGGCTCCTGCTTTGACATAGGGTTGATGAGGAGTGGGAGTGTCTGAGCAAATACTAGAATCCAGACAAATATGCACACGCCTTTCGCATGTTCAATCCTTTTCATCTTGTTGTAACGTAGAGGGTGTACCACAGCAAAGAAGCGGTCAATGCTCAGGCAGGTCATAAAGTTGACACCTGCGTATGTGTTGATGTAAAACACAAGAGCAGTTATCCTACACAAAGCATCGCCAATTTTCCAGTCAAAGCCCAGTGCATAGTAGGCTATTCGCGTGGGCAATGCCGTGGTAAAAAGTATATCAGAAATCACCAAATTTGTTGAATAGAGGGTGGTAGAGTTGATTTTTTTTCTGTTTTGAACAATGACAACTAAGGCCAACAAGTTTCCCACAAGCCCAATGATGAAGACAAGGCTGTAATGAAGAGGCATTAATATCCTGGCTGTGTCTTGGTGAGCATAGAGGTCACAGTCATTTCCCTGAGGAGCTGTAGAGGGTATAGTAAAATTGTCAGCCATTTTTATATCCGTTGGTGGGGGCCAAGGTCTCTAGAAAAAAAACAAGAAGGGTCATTTAATTGAAAGCATATTCACCCAGTTTGATTGCTTATCAGTTTAAATATATATATATTTAACTCACAGCATTTTTATATATCTAGTTTTTTTAAATATTAAGATTTATGTAATATCAAAAAAATCTGTGACACATAATATGGCTACATATGATAACAGTTTGGAAGAACAGAGAATGAATTTTTTTTTTTTTTGAGTTGGAGTCTCACTCTGTCGCCCAGACTGGAGTGCAGTGGCCGCTCCCGGCCACCGCAGCCTCGACCTGCTGGGCTCCGGCGATCCTTCCGCCTCAGCCTTCCGAGTAGCTGGAACTACAGGC